>JASDQU011312976.1:4241-24817 GCA_032191745.1 Picea mariana
TCAGCCTCACTACCCCGTATTAAGTCCTCGGGATGGACCTTTTCAGGGCAGCAAGTATTGCAGGAAGATTGAATGATTTTGGCCAAAGTTGTTCCCATCCTTTTGAGCGATGCGAGAATTGGTGCGCCCATGGAAGCAAGTACCTGCCTTTTTATGTATCCCCGCTTTGGGGGAATCCTAGCTTTACTCCCTCGGGACCTGCCAGTGCCAGAAGCAAGCCCAGCCATGGCTACATGGTAATAATCTCCCGATTTTCTATCCTTCAATATCCCGATTCTAAGTTTGCTCGCCTAACCAGATGCGAAGCACCGGAATTCTGAAGCAGCAGCAGCAACAGAAGAGTAGTAGTTCATGATACGAATGACTGCAGGCAATGTATAAGAAGGCTCCTTTTTTCTCCGTTTCTGGAGGAAGAAAATAAAAAATAAAATTTGAACAACAAGCAACCAAAGAAATTCATTTAATCCATTTTGGATTGTGTAATGGGAATGGGAGCCTGTTTCATTGGGCTTTTTTGAGGGATAAAATTGGATGGTAAGCGAATTTACCAGTCAGAAAAGCATGTGAATGGTACGTTGTACGTGCTTTAATGGGACCAACGCCTATAAACTCGCTTGGCAGTTCATAAGGCATACCCCGTCCCTCAAGGAGTGGGCTAATTAGGTAGCAATCTTCTCTCCTAGTTATTTATAAACTCGCTTGGCAGTTCATAAGGCAAACCCCGTTTCGCAAGGAGTGGGTTAATTAGGTAGCAATCTTCTCTCCAAGTTATTTTTGGACAGGTTTTTCTATGATGTGGTTTTAAATTTTTGGTCAATTCAGAACTCATCTATTTTTTGAACATCTAGATTGGTTTAAAATGAGGCAAAATTCTGAACATAAAGTTCTGAAATGCATGAAACTTTAATCCATAAAAAACTTAAACTACTCCTGAAAATTTAGCCAAATTCAAACTCATTTTTTACCAAAAAAAAATAGGGTTCTGTTTACTCCCTAGTTAACCTAAAACTCAAATGACTAGAATGGAATGAAATAAGCTGTGACGATAACCGGCTTAGGGTTGCCAGGTACCTTAACAGTTCGTATATTCCTACATTTTAGATCACTTTAGATGACAGATGAGATTAGGGTTTCCAGGTATCTTAACAGTCAGTGAATTCCTACATTTTAGATGACAGATAAGATTAGAGTAAACATTTTACTTTGTGAACGTTTTTTTAAAGCAACCTTGTCATATATAATATGCCATATGCCAGTTAGATGACAGATATGACATATGCAACCAGAGATCTTAATTTTTTAACCTTTTTTTAAGCAACCTTGTTTTATCTAATGTGTTGTTGCATTCTAGAATCGAACATGAGATTTCATTTTACAAATTTCCTTTCATTTACATGACACTTACCAATCCGTCTACACCCATGCAAAGATTATTATAATATTTATTAAAATGTTATATTTATATGATAAATTATAAATATTTATTTAATTCACAAAATTTATATTTGAGATGGTAGGTTATTGTGGTTAAATATAATTATAAAAAATATTTAATATAAATATAAAAAAATTAATAAAAATTGTTTTAAATATTAATTTCATTATTCACAATTTCATTAATATAAAACCTAATATACATTTCTATAAGTAAAAAAAAATCTAGTTCTATAAATAAAACAAATCTAAATAGAAGATATAATAAAACCCAATATACAGTTCTATAAATAAAACAAGTCTAAATTATATACAGTTCTATAAATAAAACAAATCTAAATTGAAGATATATTTCACACTATCTATTTAACAAAACTCATTTATATTATAATAATTAGTTTGTTTACATGTGTATATGCATTTACTCATGTCTATCATATTATAAACACACTAATGATATACATACATAATTATAAGATTTTGAATATGTTTTAAAATGTATTCTATATTTTTTACAAAATAAAATATATATTTTATAATTTAATTGTAATCATTACTTATCTAATTACTTCAAATACAAATAATTACAATATACCTTTACTTTTTTTAAAACAATTAATAAATTTAAAAATATAAAAATGTGTATAAAATAATTGTTAATTTAACTAATTTAATAAATCAGTATGTCTATCCTATTATAATATTATTTATTATATTATAACATTATTGATGTACATAGTTATAAGATTTTGAATATGTTTTAAAATATATTCTATATCCTTTACAAAATAAAATATATATTTTATAATTTAATTGTAATCATTGTTTATCTAATTACTTTGCATTCAAATATTTATAATATATTTTTACCTTTTTAAAAATAATTGCTAATTTAATAAATTTAAAAATCTAAAAATGTGTATAAAATAATTACTAATTTAATAAATTAATGTATTTATTACACTAATGATATACATAGTTATAAGATATTGAATATATTTTAAAATGTATTCTATATCCTTTACAAAATAAAATATATGTTTTATAATTTAATTGTAATCATAGTTAATCTAATTATTTTCCATATAAATATTTACAATATATTTTTATTTCTTTTAAAACCATTGTTAATTTAATAAATTTAAAAATGTGTATAAAACAATTGCTAATTTAATAAATTTAAAAACCTAAAAATATATACAACAATCTTGAATATAACCTTTTTTCATTTAGTTTAATTTCATAATCAATTAAATTTAATTTTGTAAAAATGTGTAAAACATTTTTTTTTTTTTTTATAAGTTAATTTCATATCCACTTGACCTTAAATATTTGGTTTTGAATTTTTTTTGAGTTGTTAATTTACTTTAAATATAAATTTTTGTGAATTTTAATTTAATAAATTTATTAATGTAAAAACGTGAATAATATTATTGTTGTTAATATTTGTTGATATTGAAACTTTTGTGAATTTTAATTTAATAAATTTATTAATGTAAAAGGGTGAATAATATTATTGTTGTTTAGTTAAATTTTATGACCACTTCACCTTAAATATTTGGTATTGAAACTTTTGTGATTTATAAATTGACTTTAAATATTTGGTGTTGAAATTTTTGTGAGTTATAAATTGACTTTAAATATTTGGTATTAATTTTTTTTTAAGTTGTAATTCAATAAATTTAATGATGTGAAAGTGACTATAACATTTTTATCTTTTAGTGTGAGTTGTAGTTTAGTAAATTTAATAATGTAAAAATGTGTACAACATTCTTATTTTTTAGTTGGATTGTGTGTTTAAAAATATTTGGTATTGAAACTTTTGTGAATTATAAATTGACTTTAAATAATTGGTATTAAAATTTTTTGTAAGTTATAATTTAATAAATTTAGTGATGTAAAAGTGAATACGACATTTTTATCTTTTAGTGTGAGTTGTAATTTAGTAAATTTAATGATGTAAAAATGTGTACAACATTCTTATTTTTTCAGTTGGATTGTTTGTTTAAAAAAACAGAAATAATGATTTAAAATAATACAAACCAATTTTTTTTTATTTAGTTGAAGTCCAAGATGAATTGACATTTAAATCTTTAATATTAGTGGACCTACATTAAAATTAATTAATTGTCATTTGACATTTAGTTGAAACCCAAAATGAATTGAAGTTTAAATTTTTAATATTAGTTAAACTATATTAAAATTAATATTAATTGTCATTTCACATTTAACTGAAATCTAAAATGAATTGGCACTTAAATCTTTAATATTAGTGGACTTACATTCAAATTAAAATTAATTGATACATTAAAATTAAGATTAATTGATATTTCACATTAAAAAAGTACACATCAAAAGGTTTTGAGCTTTGGTGAATTGTAATTTAATAAATTTAACATTATTTGTAATTTAGTTAAAATTTATGAGTAATTGATTATGTATCTTTAATATTATTTTTTAATGATAATTGATGTGGATAATATTTTTATTGTTTAAAAGTATTTTCAAAATTATTATGCTTATTTTTAAATTGATTTTTCTTTCTCATATTTTTATTAGCATTTTTCTTTATAATTTTATTGTTTTTTTTTTAATTTCTATGTAATTCTTTTTTTTTTTTTTTTTTCTTTCCTTAAAATTAATAACATATACAATAATATGAATTATAACCATATATAAATGAACAATATCAAATACACCAATATCATATATGATCTAAAATATTAATATATTAATATAATAAAGATAAAAATAAAAATAATAGTTAAGGATATTATTAAAAAAAATTCAAATCAAAATTTAAGGAGAAAATGTGGTGTGATAAAGAGTTAGAGGAAAAAATAAAATTAAGGTTTTATAAGGATGTAATCAACCATAATCTAGAAAATCAAAATTATCTATAGTTTTGCCAAGTGTAAAGAAAAAATAAACATTGCTAAGATAAGAACAAATTCTCATGATCAATTCCTAAAAAGCCATGGGATGAAAGAGTATGTCACCTTTGTGACACTAAGAAGGTTGAAGATGGAAAGCACTTTCTCTTAGATTATCCAACCTATACCCATATTAGATATACCCATATTAGATCTCATTTTCAAAATATTTGTCACACTACCAATCTTTCTAACCTCTTAGCTCAACAAAAGTATGGTGATCTTGGAAAGCTTCTCTTAATGCTATTGGAGCACATAAGCAAAATTCTAAAGAATCACAAGTAATCACTTACCCTCTTAAGGTGACCAATTTGATCTTTATGGACGTTAATCATCATCATCATCAATATAAATATATAAATTTTGGTTATATTTAATTAAAATAACATATAAAAATATAATTTTTCCTTTCTTAATTTAATATTAATTATTAAAATATAAAATTTCATTTATTTATTTAATAAAATAAATGAAAATTAATCTTCATATTAATTTTTAATTTTTTAATTCATATTAATTTATATTTTATATAATGGATATAGCAATTTGTTCTGAAATATTCATCCAAAAATGGATACTTAAATAACAATACTAAAAATTTCAAAACTTGAAACATCTTTGTTATTTAATTAAATCCTATAATTCCTTAGATGGGGTGTCCACACAACCACATGATAGTACATGATAGTGTGGCTTGTGCAGAGGTGACGACTCTTTACTCAATGCCACATGTGCTCCGACAATTGGAGGGTATGTACTTCAAATGGAGCCATTACACTTATTGGCGTGGATTAAGAGGAATGTCGATATTAAAGCTTGGATGACCCACACGATAATGCAAGTGGGGGGTCTGTACTTCAATAGGGTTGAAGAGTCATTATTGCTAATGGAGAGGATTGACTATATTGTGAGAATGAGAACCTACACGAGTTGTAGAATCGACTCACACCCACCCATAATGGTGATACTCATGCCTAGGTCACGCAATGAGACCCCGGTACGTTTGAAGGTGAAGGGAATTTTGGTTCCAAGGAAAATAAATAGTAAAGGAAAATTCAAGGTTGTTTTTTCGGCTATGCTATCTTAGTTGGATGGGTTTTGGTTTTATCAAAATCATGTCTGGCTCTTTTGCATCTCTGTTTTGCATTCTCATGGCTCCTTGTGGTCACAAGCCTCGTTCCTCTTTTGCTGGTTCATTGCAGGGTGGCAAGGCTACTATGGTTGTTGTGTATTTTTACCATGAATTTATGCCCGAGGAAGATGAGGTAACCATGTCGACGTTGGAGACTAAGGTTAGGTTGATCAGAGATTTCAAAGACGATAAGGAGGTTGAGCGACAGGTGGGTGGCTTAATCTTGGACCTGGGCTATACCATAACTCAAAACTCCAAGTTTTTCAGAACCCTGGAACTATATTGACACACCGAAACCATGGTGGCTCTGGGAATGCTTCCCAAGGATGAATAATTTGGGCAGTTGAAACACATAATGGAGACTCTTGAAGAACATAATACATATCTTTTGTTGATGATGACCTGGATAGCTCAACGTCATGGTGGCACCTTCAAACCTCCTATTGTAAATCGTCCATAGGTAAAATCCTCTACTACAACTACTCCAACCCCTCTGACTTCAAGTTGCTCATGTCAAGAAATAACATACTTCGTAGCTTTTTCAATTTACTTTTATACCAAGTCTTTTCAATTATAAACAACTCTTTTAGACATAGTTGGTCACACAAACTTCAAATCTTAAAACAAATTATGCTATTTCTACTCTAGTTTCCTATGTGGGCAGATGGAAGTGCTTTTTTTTTAATTTCACGACTATCATAATCTTTCTAACAAGTGATACACTTTAAGCATATATATATATATATATATATATATATATATATATATTAATATATCTTTAAAAAAATTCTATAATCAATTATTTAAATATTATTTAAGGGTAATAATTGATTGTGTAATAATTTTTTAATGATTAAAATATAATTGTTTTTTAAATTAAATCAATTTATAACTAAATAAAATTTCTATTATATTATATTATATTATATATATATATATATATAACCAGCGGCAATAACACTTTAATATTATATATATAAAACCAGCGGCGATAAGAATTTAATTATATGTGGATTCTAAAATCCGATCCAAAGTCTGTACGACATTCTTGTCATTTTGTTGAAGTCAATGACCAGTTGGTATTCTACATAAACCGACAAAGCTTTTATGACATAGTTCAAAAAGTTGAAGACGCCAAGTCCATGTCAACGTTGGCATTTTTTTTCCACGTAACAATATCAACATATATCTGATGTCTAACGAATCGCATTGTGACAAGTCCCATTTATTTGATAAAGTTAACAGCTTCTCCTGTTTATGTTTTTTGGCATCTTCTCAGGGTTTTTAAGTGGCCCAAAAGGTAGGTATCATAACGATGTGACTCGGCGCTCGGGAATACCCCACAACGAAGTGGAGATTATAGTTGATTTGAAAGGGCTTTGAGATTAAGATTCAACTTGTCATAGAAAAACTTTGGAAGACTAGTATGAAATGCATGCATGTGTTGTATTTTATTGATAAGGGGAGAAATTCCATTTTCATTTCAAGGAAATCATTTTATATTTTTTCCAATTTTCCAATTGGATACAATTTTTTGTTGTTATAGTTATATAGTTTTGTGGGAACTTTGTCTTTAAGAGTTTTGGATCACTTTAAAATGATTTAGATGGTGGAAATTTTGAAAAAGAATAAATTTATTGAAAAGTTTTTTATTTTATTGAGAAAAATAAATTCATTGAAAAGTTTTAGTTTGTTCACTTATTAATTCATTCTTATCATGAAAACATGCTAGTAGATATTTTAGTTAATTATTTATAGTAGAAGCATGTTAGTAGATACTTTAGTTAATCAAATAATTATTCTTTAGAGTGAGAGCATGATGACAAATGTTTTTTAGTGGAACCATCCTACCACATACCTTATCTAACCAAAGCATTATTCTTTAATGAGGTTCACAAAAACTATGGTGTCAAGAAAAAACCCAAAGCCCGCATACATATGTCTTAATTTAATTACTTTTGTTAAATATGGGCAATCAAATAGGTGTAGTGGATCACATGCACCATATATGCACCAACTACTAGAAAGACCCAAAAAGTGATCGAGATTACCAAGCAACACACAAAGATTTCATGTTGTCAATTTCTCCAATTTAAAAAACATTTTTAATTAATAATCAGGGAAGATCAATGACGTGGTTTCTTTGAATCAAAGGATGACTTTATGATACTAGACAACGGTGTTGAAATTTTACGTTTAATTTGAATGTTTTGTTTTGGAAAAGAAACTACCAACACTAGTATAGAGTAAAATTGTTCAATACATAAATTTCATAGGTTAGACAACAACCCATATATCATTTTTTGCTTGTAAGAATGTTGTCTTTTATGTTTTTCTCCTTATAAATTGATAGACACATAACTTATAAATTGACACACACACATAAAAGAGAAAATAAAAAAGTTACTTTATCATTACTACAAATAGCAAAAAACCAAGCTCATTGAGCTTATAGTATTCATATGTGATTGCTTCCATGAAATTTCAATCTAGTTTGCTTGATAGTTCAGAAACATATATAACCCCATAAAGAAGGCATATACAAAAGCATACAAAAAGTGCCAAGTCTCATTTTTGGGAAGTAAGAATTAGTCAATATTAGAGGTTGACCACAATCCATGAGGTTGACCACAATCCATTAACCCGTTACTTCCATTTCGATAATTCCAAGAGCTAAGAGCCCCTAGGGAAAATGTGTTTCCTTTTTTTCCACTGTGTTAGCATCCCTATTGTACACTCTATAGACATGGCGGAATGATATATCCTCAAAATGTAGTGCCATTCTGGATGTTTTTTGACCCAAGAGAGAATTGAAATTTGTTTCAGTTGATTCTTTCTCATGAGTTAGCGGCCTATCAAATGGGAGTCTCCATAACCCTTTATAGTCTTGATCCTTCTCTTCAATGCTAGACACATTAGTTGATGTGTTGTTGCGATCTTTGCCTTGTTATTTTTACATATTTATAAGCCTATATTAAATAGAATATTGTGATTGTTACGAGGAATAAATCTCTATGGCTTGGGGTAGGACCACAACAGACAAAACGACACCAAGAAATCAACTCAAATATCAAATATTCTAGATAAATGGAAACACCAACAAAAGAAAGACTAGAATCCAACCTCTTCTAGAAGTTCGTAGGAGACAACCGTTGAGCTCACAATTCAATGCTTGATACCTAGAACTTGTCCTCAACATCCAAAATACACAGACATATGGAAAATGTATGAAATGTCAGCATATAAACTAGCATAATCCAACAACATGTATAACAAATTTACCCATGGAAAATAATATAAACATTGGCAACATATAATTGGACGAGAAAAAAGTATTTCTATTAATATAATCAGCAAAAGTACATAGGTGACAACCTTCTGTATCAACAACTCGTCGAAACCAAGAAGCTAAGTCCCTCCACCTGGGCCTGCACCACTTCAATCCTCCACAAGGCAAGCTCACAAGTTCTAGGAGTAATTGGATTCCTCCTTCACAGGATAGGGAGAGCTTGGGGGTTGAACATAAGGAAAGTTCAGACTTAAAGGACTAAGGGAAGTAAACCCAAGGATGTAACATGGGTCAAAATTTCTCCAGCGTGTACTTTATCTCCACTTTTTCTTCTTCTTCAAGGCTTGTATATGGCTCAATTTATAGTCTCAAAAGGGAATTGAAGGGTCAAATTAGAGTGTTTCCACCATATGAAAGGCCAAGGATCATGGATCTTGTGACTTGGAATGGAAAATACAAAACATTTTTAATTTTGAGAAAAAMACCTGATGTACGCGGGATGTAATGGAGAAACCTACATATACGCAAGTTGTAAAACTATAGCCCGCRTATATGTACAAAATTTTGAATTTTTTACTTTTGACTGAGAAAAATGGGGAAACTGAGTCTATAGAGGGAAAGGGCAGGCCACCAAAGCATGATGCATAGGGTGTGGMAAAAATTTCTATAATAGATGCCCCCTAATGTGTGAGGTCAGAGGAGCAATCACGATGGCCGAAAGACATTACAATTCCTAGAAGTGGAGTAGTGAGGAGCCAACTAGAGGAACTAATCACCCGTTAGAATACTAATATACATATTGGCTTTGTACACATGGCTGCCAATTTGAAGTACACTGCAAATCCATGTGCATATATAGAAGATAATTGTTCATGGCCATGAATAGGAAATACAAAGTAGACATATGCCATAGGTGGTCATAGGAACGAACAAAACATAGTGGATTCCAGTCTCAAAATAAATTGAAGATATCTATATACAATGAAGTACAATCTAATCTTCCATGATAACTGAAGTCATATAGGACTAGTGCGATGAAAGACAACAACAGGTATGAGGTGATGCTACTATGAGTATGAGGTCTTCTACACTAACCGCCAATGGAGCAAGTTCGCATCATGTGAATAGAGTAGTTGAAGTCATACACAATGATACCTTGTTTGATTATCGGTCATTGAGGTATACCGTTAACAAACGCGAGACAACCCATCGAGGATGAAAGGAGGAATCAAGGCACCAAGTACATTCAACAAGTGTGAATAAAGGTGTTCAGGTTGAACACTTGAAGAATCCATCGAGCAGAAGACATTAATGTATTCCCAACCATCGATGACAAGAGAAGTTTCCACTGATGACTACAAGCCTCTAGGTACTCTTATGACTATAGATCTTGATTCCAGAATAGATAAGTTGAAGTCGATGGAATGAGATCTATTGAAAGGAGGGAATTAAGGTATCCCACATCATCCAACGCAAGGTACAAGGAAACACTTGATGATTAGGAAGAACTCAGACGAATAGGATATGCACAAACCAATGACCATGTGCATCTCTCTGTGCAACAAATGCAACTAGTACACAAAATAGACCCTCTGAATAGTAGTCATTAATGAAAATTTTTGATAGAGGCGAGGAAACTACCAATAAGTTTAGATGGAATCCAATACCTAACATGAATACCAACATGTGAATAGATTTCTTGTCGTCGGACACAAGGGAAACCACCCAATCAGAGGCTAATGAAGAGATGTCATATGATGGGTTCAAGGTCACCTATCAATGATGAAAGTAGGCCCAAGTTGCAAGGTAGGACAACAACTTCATGTGATTATGAGATTCACTTGTAAAGGGATGGATGACATGAAAAGTCAAGAATTATGAGGAATGGACGACACATGTTTGGACTTCCTTTGAATAAGAGCATGAGATAGATGGCTAAATCAGGAAACATAGACTCAAGACTGAACATTGACAAAAGTTTGTGATGCAGGAGGCATCAAAAAAATATCCATAAGGACTGGAAGTTTAACCAGTCAGAGGAGTAAACGATGAGTAACGAGTTCAACTTCCTAAGGCCATACTAAACCCAAACCTTTGATGAATAGAATCAAACATTTGTGCTTTGTTCAAAGGCAACATGACTGTTGCCGATATAGTATAATACTCTTTTCCCACCCTTCTTTTTATTTTTATTTTTTTGTCTTTTTCATATTATTAAAGCCTAAAAAAGAGGTAAAAGAATGCTATGATACAAGAGAGGAAATGAGTGTTGCGAATAAGAAAAATTGTTCCATTCGGTGGAATATACCTATGCTTGATGTACGAGAACACGTGCAGGATATGGACACTCGGGGGGATGTTTCCTCTAGGAATAAGGTGTTGAGTCGCAAAGGAAAACATTTTAAGGCTAGGAACTTGATAGGAATGCATAAGCAATTGATTCAACAACAACATTTTGAAGCCAACATTAGGCTTATAAATGTGAGCAGTTAATATGCAATGCAGTTACGACTCAACTTCGAGAAGTAGGCTACCAATAATGTTCTTTTTCGTAAATTTATTATCCTGTGTCCGAAAAAGTGTAAAACAATACCAATGAGAACTCTTCTAGTAATTGTTGAATAGAGTATTCCTTTGTAATAGTTAGTCCATTCGATCCAAAAAAGGGTAAAATTATATTGAATAGACATCCTTTCAAATCCATTTAACGAGTGTGAAACAAAACAAGCTCCCTCGACAATCTTTTCATTTTTAAGGAGTCTGAAAAGAGCTTAACTGAGACTCTAGGATGTAATGTAGGGAGTCTTATAGGTAGTATCCATAAAAATACTAAGTAGAATACATGAGGCTCGAACACAATGTCATGGCAGGACTAAACAAGACTCCCAAGCATACGAAAGTAATTCAACATGGGTGGAAAATTGCAAAAAATGTTCTAACTAGGGCACCCATGAACGGTAGGCTCTATCACATGAATTACAACACTTCTAAACAAAAAAGTAGGTTCCATGTTGCAACTTAGTGGGTTCAATCCTAAGGCCATAAGAATCAAGAAATAGATAATGCAAAAATGCATGAAGGGGAAAATCTAACCTATATGCCAATTTCAAGATCGTTACATGTCATAATGGATCGACATGGAAGAAAAAGTATTGATGCCCCCAGCATGCCTTACAGTAGTTGGTGGGTTTCCTTCAATGTGACTTGAAAAGGTTGTTGATAGGTCTCCAACATGACTCACATAGGTTGGTGACTGGACTCCAACATGACTCGTAGAGGTTTGTGACATGACACCAATATGACTAGCAATGATTTTACTTTTGCTCTTGGCATAGAGGCTGGTTGCTTGCCCCCAACATGACTATAAGAGGATGGAGACACATCTCTAATGTGCCTAGAAAATGTTGGAAACTTAGTGCCATTATGACTCACAGTGACTGGACTTTAACTTCCATTATGACTTGCAGAGGCTAGTTGCTTGCCCCTAGTATGACTAGCAGAGGTTGGTGACACACCTCCAATGTGACTAGTTGAGGTTGGCTACTTGGTGCCAGTATGACTCATTGTGATTGGAATTTTTCTCCCAGCATGATTCACAGAGGCTGGTTGCTTTCCCCCAACATGACAGGAAGAGGCTGGTGATACGTCTCCAACGTGACTAGCAAAGGTTGGCTACTTAGTGCCATTATGACTTGTAATGACTGCATTGTTACTCCCAACATGACTCATAGAGGTTGTTTTCTTTCCCCCAACATGAAAAGTAGAGGTTGTAGACATGTCTCCAATGTGACTAACATAGGTTGGGTACTTATTGCCAGTATGACTCATAGTGACTAGATTTTTTCTCCCAGCATGACTCATAAAGGACGGTTTCTTTCCCCCAACATGACAGGAAGAGGCTAGCGACAGGTTTGAAGGGTTATTCATGACATAAGGACCATATCACATGCTTCAAGAGATGATGAGACCAATGGGGAGGCTAGTCTCACTACATGATGACTCAAAACTCATGACACAATGCAAAATCTGAAGGTAAACTAATATAAAAAGAGCACACTCCTAAATAAAACTAGAATCCAATGCACGCAAACAAGAGATGATGGCTGAAAAGGGGCCTCCCAAACTAAAGAAGGTATGACTCTCCTAGGAGGGGATTGAGACTCAAAAGAAATAGAGCGGAGGTAACATAATCAGTTATAAGGACCCTCATGGGATTCACAACGCAATCAATTAGACCCCTCCGAAGAGAATATTCTCCATAAAGTTTGTATGATGTTTGATCCTTATCTGACTCAGGGTACCTACAAAATAACCCCTGCAAGCAACCTGTGTGGATACCTAGGATAGGAAACTAAGGTCACCACGATATAACCAATGCTTAGGTGAACAATCGTAGGTTAGGTCCACTTTATGGGAAGGGTATCTAATCCTGAACCTCAAGAAGCACCAAGGCACCCCAAGAAACCCCAGATAAGAATAGAACCCCATAAATATCTCTGACGCTAGGAAGGTATTAGAGGGCTATCTATGCAACCAACTTTGCGCAACCTCATGCTTAACTCCAGTTTTAGTGGAGTCTCCCAAAAACACCAATTATACAATGGATTTCACCACTCCCTGAACAGAAACCTGCATTGAGTTTTGTAGCATTGGAGAAGTTTACTCATAAAATCCTATTCCAAGGCCTTAAAACCTAAACTTGTTTGTGTACCCTAAAAGATAAAATATTTCTAATCGATTTTAATTATTGAGAGTTAATTTTAGTGGCTTATGTTTACTCAAGAGGTATGGTCATGAAACTAATGGTGCTATGACTTAGCATATGAAAGAAGCACATGTAAAAACACTTCTAAGTACTAGTCTTGTTTTTCAAAATAAATGGTATTCTTCAAAATGCCATGCACAAGATGCAATCTCTTTCAATTTCAATGAGAATGCAATATTTCCTAAAATGCCGAGACTAATTCAATCTAGACAAAAATGCAAATGCTTCAAGTGAAATGCATTTTTTTTGTATTTTCAATATAAAGGAATGAAAATGAAAAACTGAACTAATAACCTCTCAGACAAACCCTACTATAAGCATATGAATACAATCTAAGAAGGACACCAATAAGCTACTACTTAGACTTAAATGCAAGGACTCAAAATGAGAAAAATAACAAGAAACAAGTTTACCAAAAATTCAACAATCTCACAACTTCCTATCACTCTACAAGCACTCAATCAAAGACCTAAGAAGTCTCAACAACACTCAGAATCCACCCAAAAACACCAAACTGAGCCTAAAAGGCTTAAAAAAAGATGTACGTGACTACTTAGGGAACATACACATATGTACATGCCCTAGACACAAACAATCTGCATATGTACACAACTGTTCAAGGAAAACCCACGTATGCCAAAAAAAAAACTAACTAGGTAAGAATTAAGCTGAGCAACTCAAATACATCGCAATGTAGAGGTTGTTAAGATACAGGTGACAAAAAACTCAGGCAAGCATATAGCAATCAAAAAGAAAAATCACCAACTAACTCCAAAAAAGGAGAATCCCTAGTGGAATTTCCAATTATGATCTCTATGGCTTGGGTAGGACCACAAAAGACAAAATGACACCAAGAAATCAACTAAAATCTCAAATATGCTAGATAAATGTAAATGCCAACAAAATAAAGTCTAGAAGCCTACCTCTTCCAGACATTCATAAGAGACCACCGTTGAGCTCACAATCCAATGCTTGATACCTAGAACTTGTTCTCAACATCCAAGATACATTGGAATATGGAAAATGTATGAAATGTCAGCATATAAACTAGCATAATCCATCAACATGTATAGAAAAATTTACTCGTGGAAAATAATATAAACATTTGCAACATATAATTAGACAAAAAAATATTATTTCTATCAATATAATCA
This sequence comes from Picea mariana, assembly GCA_032191745.1. Taxonomy (NCBI): domain Eukaryota; kingdom Viridiplantae; phylum Streptophyta; class Pinopsida; order Pinales; family Pinaceae; genus Picea; species Picea mariana. The sequence continues at coordinate 18,949 of JASDQU011312976.1, forward strand.
ACAGAAGTACATAGGTGACAACCTTGTGTATCAACAACTCGTCAAAACCAAGAAACTAAATCCCTCCACCCGGGCCTGCACCACTTCAATCCTCCACAAGGAAATCTCACAATTTCTAGGAGTAATTGGATTCTTCCTTCACATGATAGGGAGAGATTGGGGGCAGAACATAAGGAGAGTTCATACTTATAGGACTAAGGGATGCAAACCCAAGGATGTAACATGGGGGAAAATTTCTCCAGAGTGTACTTTCTCTCCTCTTTTTTTCCTCCTTCAAGGCTTGTATATGGCTCAATTTATAGCCTCCAAAGGGAACTAAAGGGTTGAATTGGACAATTTCTAGCATATGAAGGGCCAAGGATCATGGATCCTATGTCTTGCCATGGAAAATCCAAAATATTTTTAATTTTGAGCAAAAAACCCGATGTACACAAGTTGTAATGGAGCCACTTATGTATGCACAAGTTGTATAATTGTAGCCTGCGTATATGTACAAATTTTTGAATTTTTGACTTTTGACTGAGCAAAATGGGGAAACTGGGTCTGTAGAGGGAAAGGGTAGGCCACCAAAGCATGATGAATAGGGTGTGGAAAAAGTTTCTATAACAATGATCTTTTGATAGGTGTAAATATGCTGGTTTATATATTCTATGCCACTTATCTTTGAAGGGAAGAGAGAAACCCCGATTTCATTTGGTTTTCTTACTTCTTTCATGTGAACAGAGTGGCATGTCAATTTAGGGTTGGAAGTCATCTTAAAAAAGTTAAATTGTGACCACTTAGACCTCTCGTTAGAAAATTTGTTGTCTTTTTACCTAATTCTTAAACCCTATGAACATTAACCACTATAACATTTAACATTGAAAACCCTTATTTGGTAACCCACATGTTACTTTTGATTTATGATATGGCAACTTAGGTACTTCTTCAACTCAATATTTTAGCTCCATCTAATTCATCTTGGTTATTTGATACAAATCATTTTTCAAAGTGGGGGTATCCTCTTCGTGAGAAATGGATCTCTAGACAATATCGAGCTCTTGCTTCTAGATATCCTGGTGCTATGCTTTGTCCAACCCATGAGAGGACACATATGTGTTACAAATAATTTTGTTTTTGTAGAGTTACATCTAAGTGATTATTACCGTTGTGAATAATACTTGTTTTTACTTTCACAAAGACATATCCATCCAACAATAGTCACAATAGTGGAAATTAGAGAGGTAGTGAACCTCTCCCATCCTATAGTACATGTGCATCAGAGGACAACTAGGATTTCTAAGACCTTAGTATTAAATGTGGATTTGATTCTTATTCATTTATGAATATCTTTAATTTTGAAAATTTGAATCATTAGAAAACACATATTTTAATTGTATATGTTATTTCATATAACTTGTAAAGGTCCCTAGTGGACATCATCATCCTATATCTCCCCCTCTATGGGAGAATGAGGTGACATAGTTCACCCTTGAGGAGATATCTTGGAAATGCAACTGGTTTCATAGTGAGATATTAGCCATTCCTCATGATAACACCACTCAATGATTGGCATTGATGATGCTAGAGAGTGACAATCATTTGATGGATCTATATTGGAGGGTGGGACCACATAGTTCCCTTTTGTTATTGGACAAATTGGTAAGTGMAGATACAAACTAATCTCCCTAAMTTCAACAAGAAGCTAGAACAAAACATGACATAATACAAGTTTCTCCTTAGATTTCATTGTAATATAAACTAGTTTAGAGAGGGACAAATGACATACCATTTAAACAACATTTGATCCTCACTAGTGTCATCCTTGCTCCATATTTGGATTTGTGGGATGGTGAACCTATTAAGAATCACAAACCAACAAAGAGAGAGAACAACAATATATATATATTCCAATGAAGTCTATGTATAAGATCAAGGAGTTATACAATAAAAGTAGAGACATGTTTACAGGGAAGAAATTTATTACTGCATTATATTGAATGAAAGTGGAGAATACAACCCATGCCTTGATGTTGCAAGGTCCCTTTCCAATGGCCCTTTGCTTAAAAACACACACCTTTTCTCCAATGCTTTTGATGAAGAGCATTCACAATTTGACTTGGAAAGCTAAAGAAAAACTATCACAAGTACAATCTTCAGCAGAATTATTCATGCATAAGCCAACCTAACCTTTCCCGTGAGAGGTACCTATTTATATAGGGTGAACGAGGAATGAATGAGGATATTAGGATGATCCCACTAAATCAGAGAAGCGAGTAAGATCCAAACCAATCAGAGGCCACCTCATCTTCTAGAATATTCCCTTCTAGAACTTTCGTGAATTTATCCTTTTCCTCTTGTTTGAGTATTGTCGCACCCTATGCACAAGCAACTTGTGGTGATGCTACAGTCCAATTTTGGTGCAGCATGTGATGATCAAGCATCATTTCACCCCAAGCATTGAGCAGGGTGCGACGATCTCTTTTGATATGGTTTTTAAGGAAGAAAAGATGATCCACTTTTCTCATGGAGAAAGTCTCATTTAGTATCTTCAGGGAACATGGAAGTGAATTATGCACATATCGTCAGTTGATCACAAGGGTGACCAAAGTAATGTGTAACAAAATTCCCCCCAAAGTATGAAGTTGGAACTTGTGACAGATTAAATACTTTGTAGAATGTGTGTGTCGAAAACAAGGAGCGCATCGGTCAGGAACCTGCAAACAATCAAACATCTGCAGAATAATATATCATCTTTTGAGGTAGGCATTCCCATACTCAGACTACAAGTGACTCTAATCATAAGTGTCAAGTGAGTCATGGAAACTAATCATACACTGTGGATCCATGTCATCATGATTCAACATAGGCACGAGACATACACAGTGGATCTATGCTCTTGAGAATTCATATTTAGACATAGCCACGAGACATACACAATGGATCTATGTGTCAATACAAATTTATGAATACTCCATCGCAACCTGGAACGATATGGTGAGATCCAAGGTCTTCATTTCCATCATTCTAAAGTACGAATCTAGCCATGTGATTATAGGTGTTGAAGTTGAACATGGTAGAAACCACTTGATTACTGATCATTAACAAGTGCGAGGGAAATCACCATTGATGTCAATGACTCCCAAGGTACTCTAGTAAAATCCAATGAATGTGAATAAATGAGTTGAAGTTGAACAATCGATGGAATCTTCCAATCAGAGGCCAATGATGTGAACCCACTGTTGAAAGTGAGGAGCCCTGCCATTAAGGTATGCAGGTTCCAAGGTACTAAATTATTTCTAAGTCCAATTCTCGGATAATGAGTTGAATTTGATAGTAAAAGACTTGTCACAGGAGGGCATTAATGCATCCCTCATTGATGACATGAAATATGTAATAAATTTGAAGTAGATTAGAGTATGAAGTGATTCAGAAATGACTCAGGGAAGGCTGACATGGTAGGAATTTTAAACACTGCAGATGGACGACTTGATAGAAGGATTGTTTAGGTTGGACTTCTCTTGAAAATACGAACGACACGGCAATTGTCTTGGAAACATTAAATCAAGGAGGACCCAACATATGGACCTATATATGGTTAAAAAAGAGACAAATGGATTTCCCAACCTGGATACAATGATGAAGAGGGGTGTCATGTTCAAGAGAGACTTACTACCACTAACACAGATACAAATATACATTTCTTTCCCAATTTTTCCCCGCCATTTATGGCGAGTACCTCTTTATTTTTACGTAAGATTGAGGAAGATAACATATGCTTCTAATGTAATCTCATCCTTTGGATGAGTCCCTCAGAGTATTTTTAACTAATCCTAGGAAGGAGTGGTTCTATCCCATATGGGTCTTTCGATGCTTGTTTTACAAGTCCCAAGAAAGAAAAATCAGGTGTTTTTCATGTTTAGAGAGTCTGAAAAACACTTAAAGAAAACTCGAAAATGTCCTTTTTCACAAATTAGTCCGATGAGACCAAAAAAGAGATAATCTACCACTGATCAAACGTTTTCTTCAAATAATTTTACGAGCGTGAAAAGAACAAGGTCACTCAGCTATCTTTTCGTGTTTTAGGGAGCTTGAAAATATCTTAAAGGATACTCCATAGGGTTCATTTTTTGTATTTCCATGACGAGTTGAAAAAGAAACAAAAGGTTACTTGATTACATTCTCATAGTTTCACAAGCGTGAGAAAGAATTAAGACCATGCTCGAAGTTTTTCCTGAAAACCCCTAAAATTATATGTACATTTTAAAAAAACGCAAAAACGACCAAAAAGGAAGGATCCATATTAAAAGTCCAGTCCTCATATCTCTCAACCTGCACTAGAGACACTTTTCAAAGTTCATTAGACTTATGTCATAGGTAAAAATATTCAAAAATTAATTTAATTTGAAATTAAAATGGTAAAAAGTGAATAAAATAGGTCAAAATAGTTCATTTACCAATTCATTTGCATTTTCACCCAATTAGTGCCCCAAACCCCCCTTTTCCTCCAAATTTGAAGTGATGATTCTGGAGCGCCCGAAGGACGATTTCTCGGGCTGCTTTCGTCAAGAAGGTATTATTCTTCTCCTTTCTCTTTTCATGGTTGGATTTTTCATTTTTAATGGTTCATTTTTGAGTTATGGGCAATTTTTTAGGGGTTATTGTGCTTTGAGATCATTGTAGGCTCACCATATCATGAACTGCAATGATCCCAAATTGGCGTAATGGTTCCACAACTAGGGTGTGACAATTCCACACTGTGGAAAAGAGAACCCCTGCGACGACCATAACTCAAATTTTAAAAAGAGAAATAGAGCTAGAAAAACTTCCAACTTTTAAATTTTGATGAATCTAATCATCTTTTAATGTTGTTTGACAGGTTTTCATCAGTCATTATGCTCGAGTGGAGGGAACCTGGGCACAGGGAAGAGGATTACTTTGTYGGGAATGACCTGGGCACTGTCTTAGCACTTTGAGAGTGTGGCTTGCTCAAAATTTTCAAATTTCATGGCATGAGAGCTCAATTGAGGCTATTGGAGTACCTCATCCAMATGTGGGACATCGATGAACAATATTTTYATGTAGGTGTACATACATTCAACTTAGATATTGATGACATTTACTTCTTGACTGGGTTATCTCCTCGAGGCTCCCAATTGTCACTATCGAGAAGCAGAGGTGGTGGTGAACCCATGGATTATTATGTTTCACATCATTGCGTACCAGGTACAGAGAAGCATAGTGGAAAAGTTGTCATAAAGGATATTCGAGATTTACCTTTGAAGACTATCCTCTACACTATCACTTGGATGGCAGGGAGTGTGGCTCCTCACATGGATTTACAAAGCCATTTTTAGTATGCTATAGAGTGTATGGAGCCCCAGGTTATCAATTGGTGCGAGGGTCTTTTGAAAAACATGAAGAAAAAATTGACAAAGTGTAGGAACGGTCGATTGAAACAATTCAGGTATGGATCTATTTTGGTATCCTTCTTCCTAGAGAGGGTCCCCGTTTTTCACCTACAACATGTGGAATGGGGAATACCTGCTCCACAAGATTCTCAAATGAAAATATGGGTAGACTTGATGGCACATCATGGTGGCGCGCCACTCGTTACATATGGTCCATATTTCTTCCAGTGGCCAAGGGATCATCTAGTTATGGTTGAAGACTATGCATACGTCAGGATTGACTTCCGTGGAGACCCCGAATTGGCATTACCTGAGGGTTCTTAGTGGAGAGAGATAAGTAAGAATAATTTTTTCATTATATGTTGTTTTTGGTAATTTAATTACAAAATGTTTTTGTTGATTATCCGAGAATAATCAACTACTCTCAACAATGCAAATGTGATGCCTTACTGGCCTCCAGGGTCATATCCTATTCAGAG
>JASDQU011312978.1:5429-24821 GCA_032191745.1 Picea mariana
AAGCTAAGAAAAGGACAATCAGTGCAAGAATACACCAATGGATTTAGAAAAATGGCATTAATGTTAGACATTCCTTTGCAAACACAAGAAACCCTTATGAAGTATATAGGAGGTTTGCCTGCGCATATTAGAAACACTGTTTTCATGTTTGGACCCACTAACCTTGATGAGGTTTTTGTTCAAGCTACATATATTGAAGCAGGGAAAGCAGGTGTGTCAGGGGAATCGTTGTTTTCAAAGAAAGAAGACAAGAGGAAAAGACATGGAAAGAATACAAATGTTGTGACAAAGAAGGAAGGAAAGCCCTCTTGCGAGCATTGCAAGAAAGAGGGACATGATGAGGACAAATGTTGGCAATTGCATCCCGAGAAGAGGCCAAAGTGGTTCAAAGAAAAGAAGGGAACGCAAACAGTGGCAACAACGACATCAAAGCCTACAGACTTGGGATCAGATTCAGGTGATGAATCTAAGATTTCATTGGTTGGTATGACAGGGAAATTTGGTGAAGAGATTGATTGTATAAGCAAGTTGTTTCATATAAGGGTAATCATGCGACACACTAAGATAGATACACTAATCAACAGTGGATCTCAATCTAATCTAATCTCAGAAGAATTGGTTAAGAAAATGGGATTAAAAACACAAACTCATCATAAGCCTTACACACTTAAATGGATAAGTAATCATCATCAGATGCACATAACAAAGCAGTGCACAATCAAATTTGCAATTTCATCTAAGTATGTGGACGAAGTAGCTTGTGATGTTGTGTCGTTAAAAGAATGTGGAATGGTTTTAGGTAGTCCGTACTTGTATGATCGTAAGGCAATCTTCTACAGAACAAAGAATCAATATCAATTCACTAAAGAAGGTCATGATTTTGTGGTTCGTGCTCATCGTGTTAAAGCAAGTAAAACAATGGAACAATTCACGAAGGCAGTGCAAGTAAGCAACAAACCACTAATTGTTTCAAATGAAGTAGTAGATCTTAAGCAAGAACAAGACATGGTTGTTGAATGGAAAATCAATCATAAGTTGCCTCAAGATAAGCTCATGTCGTGCAGATATCTAAAGTATATTAGTTCATTTGCAGTCGTCTTTTTGATGCTTTCATTAGCAATGTTTTCTACATGGGTGATAATGGCTTCAGTAAGATGTAACAAGGTTGCAATGGCTAACAATATACTGTCAGTTGTCATGATTGTATTACAGTTGATCTTGATGAGACAGGTGCACAGGACAGATTTCAGAGACAGAGGACAAGCTGGGTGGCCTATCCCGAGCTTGTTGACTGGTCAGTAACCTTTTGGGGACCAAAAGGTCTTTTTGTGGGGAGGTGTGATCCAAAATTGGATCCAGAAGCTTGATAGGGCTTGAAAAATGCTCAAAAATGAAAGTGCTCGGAATGCGACGAAACCTTTTCCATTGCGTCCGTCTCGTTTTCCTGATTCCAGTGGTATATTTACTTTGTCAAACGGGCTCCGTATGGAGAAGATATCGCATTCTGTCCGAAAGGTCAAACAGGCAAAAAAAATTGTTGACTGTGCAGTCCGTACAGTCTGTACGGACGCTGACGTGGCAGGTCCGTACAACGACATGTGGCAGGTCCGTACAGTGACACATGGAGGCTCCAGGGAGTGACACGTGGTAGGCAGATTTGGTCGATTTGGCATACGGTTGGACGTATCCGAAGGTGACACGTGTCACCACTGAAAGGGTGACACGTGGCACGGGTGACGTCATTAGGTGACGTGGCAAGCTGACAGGGCAGGTTGACCGGGCAGTATGGCAGTTGACGTGGGTGAATCATCATTTGACACATGTCAGGTTGTGGTTGGTGGTTAAGGTGCCACGTGGCCCAGTCACGCGCTGCCACGTGGCACCCTGTCATTGGTTTAATGGTTTCTATGTAAAATTTGGTTTTGGCGTGGCTGGGGGTCGAACCCGCGACCTCCCAGCTGGAAACAGACTGGCGGAATGGGCTAGCCACCCCGACGGATGGTGGTTCTTGTTATAACTATGGCATATTTGGTATTTAAATTTGAATAATGGTTCATGCGGCGGTAAAAAGGGGTCGGGGCTCAGCCCCAGCCCTCGGCGTAAAATACAACCACACAACCTTTGCCATGTGACCGGGGTTCATTTAAACACGGCGTGTTTTGGCGGGACCGTTGGGGATAGGGTAGCCCCCATATCCCGGGAGGTTACCACATGACTCGGAGCCGATCCGATAGGGGGCGCGGTTGTAACCAATTGCACCGTAGCCATATGGCCTATAAATTCGCCACGAGACCAGGGCTGGGGCCAATGAAAAGGGGCCAACGTGATGGCGCGTGGCCATATGGGTCAACATATGACCGAGCATGGAGGGTACGCACGCCAATGGAAGGGGCTAGGCCCGATTTTTGTTATAAAGTGGGTTTTTACCCAATAGTTTGGTTTTTTTATTATAAATATGCCTATTTTTAGCAGATTCTCTCCATTTTTGGGCGATATTGGGCATTTTTGGAGGCCAAATTCTTGGAGGAAGTTGGAGCTGAGCAACCAACTTCAAGGCTATATAAACCAGGCCTGTTTGAGGCCATGGGTAGTCAGTCAGAGTAGAGTTATGCTAGAGAAAATCCAAGCCAAAGTCAGTTTGATGCAGAAAAGCTTTTGAGGAGGAGACGCTGTCGGATCGTTTCTGGGAGCTCCGGACGTCCGTTTTGCGTGCCGTTTTCTTTGCAGGGTTCTAGATATCTGGACGAACAAGACCATATCATTATTGTAGCCATTTGGAATTGCAGCGATGTACTTTTGAGCATTTGAACAGAAATAAAGAAGCCCCCCCACAGAGAAAAGGCCCGGAGACGTAGGTAAAGTTGTGCCGAACTCCATTATCAATCTGCGTGTTTATGGTTTGTTGTCTATTATTCATTTCAGATCTGCATATGTGTATATGACTGTTATAATTCCTCTTCTTTCCTCATTCTTTCACTAAGTTTCTCAAATGGTTAATTAACGCATGCAAATGTAAAACTCAACCATAGTCATTTAAAAGATCCTATGGATCAAGTGTTGGCCAAGTTCCTAAGGGAGAACTGTGATTCTAATGCTATAATGTACATGGATTTTTTTCTATCGCTTTCTATTGTTGGAATAGTTAAGAGAATGCTTCTTAAAGTGTAGAATTTTCTCTAATTTATGATGCAATCTTCTTCATGTTTATCTCTTAGATGTTTGATTATAGCCATTGAATATGGAATTGTAGCCATTTATTCAATTACACACTACTCTTAATTGATAACTTGTTACTTGTATCTCTACATTATTTTCTTAGTAACTGTTTGCTTAAAGTAATTGTATAAGTGGAGTTGGTTCTATGTTGAAAACTCTCGGCTATTAGCTCATAGTTAGGCATTTATAACAAATTTGTATTCCACATATTATATTCAAGATTAGAAGGTGAAATGACCATAACCAATAAAACCCAAACTAATGAAGGTTGTTGGGCCAAAATCTAGATGGGTTCCTTATTTCAAATTTTGTGGGGTCTAATTCAGACCTTTCATTGAGGAGATTCCTTATTGTTAGTAAAATGGGATTTTTCCCTTGACAACACCACATAATACCCCAAAAGAAATATAGGTCTCATAGTAAGAAAGGACTTTACTTTTCCTTTTACATTGTTGTTCTTGCATAGGGTTTGAGAAATGTTGGAGTCTTGAGAATATCCAAAGTCCCTGGGGGATTTACAAGGAGCCATGGCTCAAAAGAAAACAACATTGAATGCTATTTGGAAGAAAAAACAAACATTCTATGGGTTAGAAGTTCAAAATGAGGCATTCAATTTTCAAATTTGCAAGTATGGGCCAATCCATAGGTTTGATAAGCAAAATGGGTTGAGAACCAACAAAGAGTTTAATAGAATGGATAGAAAAACCAATAGAATGAGCCAAAAAGGACCTATGATTCCACTAGTCACAAATAAGGATCACAGTTGCAACAAAATTGCAAATTGTTGATGATTGAAGCATCATGAGACATCCTCCATGATATGTTCTCCTCTGTGACTGAGTTGAGTCGACCTGTGAAAGAGCCCAGTGTTGGGCATACCCATGTGATGGGGCAACATTCTCCTCTATGTGAGATTTGAGTTGTCCCCTAGTGGTTGGGGCATCGTTCTCCTATATAGAGTTGAGTTGTCCCCCAGTGGTTGGGGCATCATTCTCCTATATAGAGTTGAGTTGTCCCCCAGTGGTTGGGTGTGTCCATGTGATGGGTGTATCGTTCTCCTCTGTGTGGGAGTTGAGACAATGTGGTACTCCAGATGATTCTTCTGTGGACTCAGTTCAAATAGAGATCTATTGAGTATGACATCCCTATGGTTGAGCACATATTGACATGTCCCTAGTGGTTGAGCACTAGTGGACATGTGAATCCCTTGCTATATTGTCTAAGTGTAAGATTTGCTTGTAACCCTAATTATGATGTAAAGGGTACAAGTTAGCCCCACCATAAGTGAAAGATAATTAATGATTATTGTTATAATTAATTATATTACTAAGTTAATGAGGTTGGCCCTATTGTGCCAATAGACACCACTTTTGTTGTGTCTGGTCTAGTATATATAAAGGTGATTTCCCCATTGAGAAAACACACTCACACATGTCATTTGCAAATTTCAGCAAGTACATTTTAGGGCTGAAGTGCACACCTCTCTTGGGTGCAAGTTTCAAGGTGGTAGAGCACCCTCTTGTGTGCATTAGGGTTTTATGGTTGGAGGATCTTCTCTTGAGAATATAGCAAAGGATTGTTGGGTTTTCTTCCCTTGAGTAGAAGGGTTTCCCAGGATATTTCTTGTGTTCTTGTGCATGGTATTTCTTCTTGTGATCTTGGTTATTGCAGCACTTGTGTATGGTGTAGCTGCATTTGTTTATGGTTCAAGTAAATGCTAAAATGAAATAAACCCCATGCTTGAGACTAGCATAGTGAAAATTCAACATGGTATCAAAGCATAGGTCTTGAAGAAGCCATTGCACAAGCCTTCAAGCAAGTCGTCCTCCTTTCTGCAGAACTGTACAACCTTCATAGGGTTTCTGAGAAAAAGTACGACCCTCTTTATTTTTCCAGTTTCAACACTTTATACTTGAGCGTTGGAAATAAAAATTGCATAGGAGTGTACGGAATCCTTCAGCGCACCTCCAATAACCTTCAGATTGCATTTTTGAGAATTTTGTATTTTTGGCCTTAGGGTTTCGCAATTTTTTGCAGAAATTTCAATTTAGGGTTTTTGCAGCTCATTAAAGAAGCTTTTCAGCTTACCAGTGTTTTTCTAAACTTCAAGGCTTATTTTTGGCAATCATGAGTCCAACAAAAAGTAAGATTGCTAGCCTAACCTGGTCGTTAGGTTTTCTTGCCTAGTTGCGAAGAATCTGTAAACCATGAAGAACAGAACTTTGGTGGAAGATAGGCTTGATGGATCAAGCAACTTCAGTTCCTGGAAGTCAAGACTTCAAATCACCCTTGAAGAGGATGAAGTGTGATACAAAAGGATTTACCATAAACAACTACCGATGAAGAGAAGGAAGAAAGGAAAGAAAATGATGTCAAGGCAAGGAAGATAATCATCTACTCAGTAAGAGATCATCTCCTACCTCATATTGCCAACCTGAGAGTAACAACACACTAAGTGCTCTTACATTGAAGGGCCAACTTCAAAATATCAAGATGACAAAAGATGGCATCGTTGCCACCTTCTTCATGAAGATTTTAGAGATTAGAGATTTGCTAGGTGCCATTGGAGAAATCATATCAGACATAGAACTTGTCTTAACCACTCTCAATGCTCTTCCAAGACATTGGGAACTGTTTCTTCAAAGTATCAATGGTAGAGAACAATTGCCTACTTTTGATCATCTATGGACAAACTGTACCCAGGAAGGAATCAGACTTATAGCTAGAGGATTGGAAGACTCCCCTCATGATGAGAATCATGTTCTTGCCTTTCATACAAATAAAGGAAGAAATAAAAGAAACTTGAGCAAAGTATTCAAAGAGGATAAGACTTCATCAAGTTCAGGGTATGATCCCAGAAAAGAAAAATTAAAGATCCGGTGTTTCATATGTGACAAGTATGGACACTATGCGAGAAATTGTCCTACCAAGAAGAGAGGAAGAAAATATGCCTCCACTGTTGACATTGATCCAGACCCACCTCAGAGAGTTGAAGACATGAGAGATGGGGATTTCTTACTCTAACCTTTCTCAAGAGGACCAAAAGCAATATTGAGCTTGTTTGTAGGCTAAGGTAAGTCTTGTACTACATTCCTTATTTGATTTCATTATTATCCTGTAGTTGCTTGCATTTTTTATGATGAAAAGTATTATCCTTGGTGTGGGAGCCCTCATGAATTGGATCATTATCCTTGGTACGTGATTCCACATTTTCTTGATTGATTATTATCCTAGTACGAGAGGCCAACAAAGTAGTGTAGAGTTAGAAGAGGACCTGAGAATACATGAGATGTCTCCAGGTTAGCGACAAAAAAAAAAGGAAAATCTTTATCCTTCAAACTTCAGAGGGAGTCACTTGACTCTGAGGGAGTCAAAATATTTGAGAAGAAAGAAGAAACAATACCTTCTTCCCCTTCAACAGTTCAGAGGGAGACAATGATTTTTCTAGTCAAATCCAGTTAATCTAGTTGATCCAATTTCTCTAGTTGATGTTCCCAAAGACATTGCAGTAATCCTTAAAAGGCCTGCCTGGGATCAACAAACTCTGTCGAAGACAGAGGGACATGCAGCTCCTCAAGGCACATTTCGAAAGAGCAAGAGACCAAAGAGATTTTCAAGCTATGTTTTATCCATGAGCCACATCATTGATATTGAGCCTTCTTGTCATGGAGAAGCAGCAGGTATGGCAAGATTCCATGACAGAAGAGTATCAGTCCATCATGAAGAATGATGTGTGGGATATTGTTCCGAGACCAGAAGGGAAGTTTGTAGTGACTTCCAAGTGGATATATAAGATCAAGCATGCAACTGGTGGAAGTGTCGAGAAGTACACAATGAGACTTGTAGATAGAGGATTCTCACATGTGGAAGGAATTAATTACGAGGAGACATTTTCTCCTGTGGCTCGATACACTTCCATCTATATTTTCATTGCACTAGTTGCATCTATGAGTTGGAAACTACATCAGATGGATGTATAGACAACCTTTATCAATGGTGAGATTAAGGAAGAGGTTTACATCGAGCAACCAAAAGGATTCGTGATACATGAGTAGAAATCTCATGTGTGCAGGTTGAAGAAAGCCCTGTATGGACTAAAGCAGGCACCTCGTGCTTGGTACAAGAAGATGGATGAATTCCTTATGAGTTTGGGCTTTAGCAAGAGTGTTGTTGATCCAAACTGATATTATCACATTATTGGGGACGAGTGCCTGATCTTGGTCCTATATGTGGATGATTTATTTCTCACCGATTTAGAAAGACTTATTGTTGAATGCAAGTGTGCATTGACTTTTGAATTCAAAATGAAGGATTTGGGTATGATGCACTACTTCTTGGGACTAGAAGTATGGCAAAGGACTGATGAGATTTTCTTGAGTCAAGGAAAATATACAGTGGATATATTGAAGAATTTCAGTATGATAGATTACAAATCCATTCCTACACCGATGGTGATGGATCTGAAGAAAATGAACGAGGCTTCTACTGATCAAGGCGAGATTGATCCACATTTATACTGACAGATGATTGGATCATTGATGTATCTGGTTAACACCAGACCTGATATATGCTATGTAGTGAATGTACTTAGTCGGTTCATGAGTCAGCCGAGACAGACTCACTGGATAACAGCAAAGCATGTATTGAGATATCTACGATGCACAATTGGCTATGGCCTGAGATATGCCTCCGGTGAAGACATGAGATTGTAGGGATATGTCGATGCAGACTGGGTAGGGAGCGCAGTGGACCGGAAGAGCACATCATGTTTTTGGTTTGCATTGGGGTCTACCATGGTTTCCCGGTGCAACAGGAAATAGATCTCTGTGGCTTTGAGTACCGCATAAGTAGATTATATAGCATTGAGTATGGCAATTTGCAAAGCAGTGTGGCTTCACAAGCTCCTTACAGATTTATTTGATCATGAGATGGATTATACCATTATTCATTGTGATAACCAAAGTTGTGTGAAGCTCTCTAACAATCATGTGTTTCACGATAAATCGAAACACTTTGAGATAAAATACTATTATATAAGAGACATGGTGCAGAGGAAAGCAGCACACGTGCAATACCTTTTCTACAAATGAGAAAACTGCAGATATCTTCACCAAACTACTTGCCAGGACGAAGTTCAAGTACTTCTTTGAGAGACTTGTCCTGGTGGAGAATGACTCCCTAGCTGAGAGAGAGTGTTGATGATTGCAACGTCATGAGACATCCTCAAGGATACGTTCTCCTCTGTGACTGAGTTGAGTCGACCTATGAGAGAGCCCAATATTGTGCATACCCATGTGATGGGGCATCGTTCTCCTCTTTGTGAGAGTTGAGTCATCCCCCAGTGGTTGGGGCATCGTTCTCCTCTAGAGAGTTGAGTCATCCCTTGGTGGTTGGGTGTGTCCATGTGATGGGTGTATCGTTCTCCTCTGTGTGAGAGTTGAGATGATGTGGTACTCCATATGATTCTCTTGTGGACTCAGTTGAGATAGAGATCTGTTGAGTATGTCGTCCATGTGGCTGAGCAAAGGTGGACGTGTCCCTAGTGGTTGAGCACTAGTGGAGGTGTGAATACCTTGCTATATTGTCTAAGTGTAAGATTTGCTTGTAGCCCTAATTATGATGTAAAGGGTACAAGTGAGCCCTGCCATAAGTGAAAGATAATTAATGATTATTGTTATAATTAATTGTATTACTAAGTTAATGAGGTTGTCCCTATTGTGTCAATAGACACCACTTTTGTTGTGTCTAGTCTAGTATAAATAAAGGTGATTTCCCCATTGAGGAAACCCACTCACACATGTCATTTGCGAATTTCAACAAGTACATTTTAGGGCTGAAGTGTGCACCTCTATTGGGTGCAAGTTTCAAGGTGTTAGAGAACTCTCTTGTGTGCATTAGGGTTTTATGGTTGGAGGATATTCTCTTGCGAATATAGCAAAGGATTGTTGGGTTTTATTCCCTTTAGTAGAAGGGTTTCCCACGATATTTCTTGTGTTCTTGTGCATGATATTTCTTCTTGTGATGTTGGTTATTGCATCACTTGTGTAGGGTGTAGCTGCATTTTTTATGGTTCAAGTAAATGCTAAAATGAAATAAACCTCATGCTTGAGCCTAGCATAGTGAAAATTCAACACCACCACCTAATACCCCAAAAGAAATATAGGTCTGGTAGTAAGAAAGGATTTTATTTTTCCTTTTACATTGTTGTTCTTGCATAGGATTTGAGAAATATTGGAGTCTTGAGAATCTCCAAAGTCCTTGGGGGATTTACATGGAGCCATGGCTCAAAAGAAAACAATATTGAATGGCATTTGGAAGCAAAAACAAACGTTCTATGGGTTAGAAGTTCAAAATGAGGCATTCAATTTAAAAATTTGCAAGTATGGGCCAATCCATAGGTTTGGTAAGCAAAATGGATTGAGAACTAACAAAGAGTTTAATAGAATGGATAGAAAAACCAATAGAATGAGCCAAAAAGGACCTATGATTCCACTAGTCACAAATAAGGATCACGATTGCAACAAAATTGCAAATAACATGTAGAAAAATACATAAATGCATAAAATATATTTTAGAGAAACTTGAGTTATAATGAGTCGCCTCCATACCAAAGGCGTGAAATCAAGAGAGGAGGAACCTCTAAATAACTCGAACTACTTGGAATTGGGAGCTCAAAGAGACTTTTTGCCATGAAAAATCTCAAGGACACCAAAATTATAGACTTTAGAAAGGCCTTAATCCCAAGGATTTGATACCAATTGATATTGGGACACAACAACAATGCAAACACTAACATACAAGAATATACAACCCAAAAGAGAGATCACACATGCAAGTAGAAAGAATATTGTTGTAATGTACATATATAATAGACTTTTGATTGTATGATCTATTTATGGAGGCACAAGATTGGTGAAGAATGATTATCTTCGACAAACTTTATCGATGTCACAGTTAAAATACAGATTTAGGTGGGTGATTAAGTTTGACAAAGACCCCTTTTGAATTAGGTAGAACGAGAAAGGGAAAATAAAGTGAAAAGTGCCAATTACAATTATAATTCATAATCCAACTAACTCCACAAGAAACTTAGGAACCAAGTCTCATGATTGCATCCTCACCTAACTTGGAAACTTAGGAACCAAGTCTCATGATTGCATCCTCACCTAACTTGGATAGTGGTTGAATTGGAATTGGTACTAATGAATGTGTTAATGATTCACCTTAAAAGTAAAAGATTATCTTAATTTGTATCACCAATTTGGAAAAAAATAAGAGAATTTACAAGTACATATAAGAGAAGTGTTTTTTGCATTGCTCTTATAAGATTTACATAAAATTACAACCTTTATTCTTAAATTAATAGTTGATTGTTACACCATAACAATTCCCAACATATTAAACAGATTATTGAAAATTAAAACATTTCATTCATATCACTTATCAATCTTCAATTTATTAATTATTTTAAATTGTTATTTATTTATTTAATAAATATTTCATCTAAATCTCTTCAAACTCATTTAATTTATAATCCATAATTTTATATCCATTAAAATTGAAATTTGAATCATTAAATGGGAACACCCATATCAACTATGAACCAGATCTTGGCAAAAAGTAAACCATTGAACATTTCCATTTAAGAGGGAAGGGGTTAAAAAATTTACACATACCACCAATAAGTTGGAGCTACCTCTAACTTTGCGATGTGTCATTCCCTTGTAACCTTTGTCATTAGTTTTATGTTATAAATTTTACCATACAAGAGAGTTTTGAATATCTTTATTGTTAGAAATTTAAGGTTAAAACAGTAGGGTAGCTAGAAACAAGAATTCTTAAAAAATTTCACATCAATAGCTACTACAATTTATGATCAGTAAAGCATAATAAAATTATAATGCATAACCTAATAACATTAGTGAATAAATAACATACATAACACAAATCTGAATATTACCTTAGTTATAACAAAGAACAAAGGTACTTGATTTGTTGTTGTTATCTTCCTCCAATGTATGCTCAGAAAAAAACTTAGAAAATCATAGATCAAACCCTCAGGATAGATCTCCTCATGGCCATGGGAATAAAGCCAAGAAGGACTCTTAGATTAATAGGCAAAAATCAGAACTCAACAAACTGGAGAAACCACAATAAAAAATAGTCCAAACATTATGGCTGAATACAAATTACTATCCAACCTAGGGATAGAAAGGCAAAGCCATATTCAATCCAACACATGTGCCTTCTTCAAGTTGATACAAATATCAACAGTCTAAATTATCATCCCTAATGCTTAGTCACAAGGCAGCACAAAAAAAACATAGGGGCGACACCACTGGAATATCAAGGGTTGTATAGAAGACCAACAAGGGCAGGACCAGTATACCAATAAGGGTGGCACCAACATATATTAAGGGTGGAAACAACAAATATAAAGCGTGGCAACCAAAAGACATCAAGGGCGACAACCAACATACATCAACAACCTCAACGACAAGCACAAAAGTTGTCACGACCAACAAAACTAACCCCACGGCAGGCAAAAAAACATCAACAGTCCACACTTAAATTTCTACTAGCAGAGATAGACCAACATCAACCTACCACTCATAAGAGAGACCTGAGAAAAAACTTATAAACGTGTCGAGAAGAGTCGCATCAAACCTCGGTCTCAACGTCAACTTGGAGGAGGAGATCATATGAAAGTGTATCAAGTGAGGGAAAGGCCACTTCTTTAAATAGTTGAGGTAGGTAAGGTAGGGATAACATATTAGTCCACTTGCCATAGCTCTAGGGTTAGGTTAACCCCTTTAAAATAATAAATAATATTTTACCAATTAAAAACATCAAGTGGTAAAGTCAACAAAATAATAAATCGAATGAGGAGGGTTTCATAAACATGGCGACCAACTTTCTTTAGTAGAAAGTAAAGTTCAATAAATAAATTCAAACCAACAAATAACCACAAATTTTGGGAGACATAACTCAAGCAAGGGGTTTCAACAATTAAAAATAAGACAAGGTCAAAAGTCAAGTCCTTCTTTAATGGTAGTTTGTCCACAAGAGTCCCACAATATAGATTATAAGTTTTTTATCATCGCAACATATGAGGAAGGGTAATGACGTGATCATGCCTTTCTTCTTGATTGCTCCTAGGTCACATTAACCATCCCGAGAGAGAATAAGGTCACACATCATCTTGGCTTGGTACTCATATCAAGAAACTTCTTGGTCCCAGACCAGGATACCCCAGAACACATTTGGGGGTCCTAGATCACAACTAGGGTCTTAACCACCAAGGTATAGATCCAAGGATCAATCCAAGTGTTGAGCAAGGATTCCCTAGAACACATATAGGGGCCCTAGAACACATATAGGGACTTATATCATCAAATTGATAGGTCCTTGACCAAGAACCCCATAAATACGTTGGGGCCCAACTAGGGTCTTTTTCCATGGCTCTAACTTCTTGGTCCCAGACCAAGAACCCCAGGAGTGTACTGGGGGCCTTATATCACAACTAGGGTCTTTTCCATCCTCCCGGAGAATGGTTCTTGCAACTATATTAATTTTAACACTCCCTCTCAACAACACCAAGCTTGTCTCGAAAGTACACAAACTGATCTAGGTGGATATTGGTGGCCACCCGCCTACTCCACTTGGACCCCCACCATTGTTTCTTCCAGTTTTTCAGTTTCCTTAATTGTAGCACAACTTACTATTTTTGGCATTTTTTCGGGTCCTGAACTTCCAGAGCCGTTTTGAGGCCATAAACGACGTTGTTTTGGGCATTATGAGTCTGTTTTGGACTTGATTTTCACTATCAACAGTGTAGTCCTTGGATAGATATTTCTAATGATGTATCATGTGCATCAAATAGAGATAGTATGCCAAAGTTACGACCCCGGGAAATTGATGTACCAATTTATCCTAACAGGGCCCATATTCTAGTGTTTCATCTCCTAGGGTTAGGTTTTTGGATGTTTAGGGTTTCCATTCTTTATCAATAATATATAGGCCTTTGAGCCTCATTGTAACACATATTTCAGAGGCTTGTAGCTGCCACATCTCTTCTCAAATATAAGCTACCAGCGCCCTAGCTAGTTTATTTCCGTTCTGTCTGTAAACAAATTTCAGTTCTTTTTTAGTAATGAAATAAAGTATTATTTTTGTTGCATTTTTGTATTCATGGTTATTGTGTATTATGTTGCATTCCTGCATAAATTCGGATCACAAAATTTGACAACGACAAGGGCTTGGTCAATATATCTGCAGCTTGTTCTGTAGTCGGGACATACTGAATACTGAGAATGTTCTTCTGCACCATGTCCCAAACATAGTGATATCTCATCTCAATGCGTTTCGATCTATCATGAAACACAAGATTCTCAGAGAGCTTTATACAACTCTAGTTATCACAATGAATTACTATGGGTTCCAACTCAACACTGAACGAATATGAGAGTAGCTTTATGATCCACATTGCTTCTCTACTAGCAACACTTGTAGCAATGTATTAGGCCTCTACAGTGCTTTTTGCTATGGAGCCCTACTTTCTGTTGGACCAGGAGATCATAGTTGAACCCAAACTGAAACAATATCTAGAAGTGCTCTTCTGATCCACTGCACTACCCATCCAATTTGAATCTGAATAGCCATGAAGCATTACACCTCCACTAGAAGTGTATATGATCCCATAAGCTATAGTACCCCAGACACATATGAGAATATGCTTAGCAACAACCATATGAATTTGTTTTGGATCACACATAAACTGAATGAGGGCATTCACTACAAAACAAATGTCTGGTCTAGTGTGTACTAGATACATCAAGTACCCAATGATATGACGATGTACTATAGGGTCTTCTGGATCTGAACCTATAGCTTGATCATGTAACTTCTTTAGGTTAGAAATCATAGGTGTGGTCATGGATTTATAGTCCAACATCCCAAATCTGCGAAGCACATCAACTGCATACTTACCTTGTGAGAGAAAGATCTCACCAGGTTTCTGCCACACCTCTAAACCAATAAAGTAATGCATAAGACCCAAATCCTTCATTTCAAACTCTACTAACAACTCCCACTTAGTCTGAGCTATCAAATGTTCCTCTCCAATAAGGAACAAATCATCCACATATAAATCCAAGATAACATGATGATTTTTCACAACCTTTATATAAAGGTTAGGATCTGCTATACTCTTGGAGAAACCAAGACTCTGAAGAAAACTGTCATTTCTTCCATACCAAGCTCTCGGAGCCTGTTTAAATCCATACAACGATTTCTTGAGTTTGCATACATGGGATTCTTTCCCATGGATCACAAAACCCCCAGGTTGTTTGATATAAACCTCTTGATCAAATCACCTTTAAGAAAAATAGTCTTAACATCGATTTGGTGAAGTTTCCAATAAAAAACTGAAGTAAGAGAAATGATGACTCTGATAGAGGTGTACCTGGAATTGGGAGAAAAATTCTCATCATATTCAATTCCCTCTTTCTAAGAGAAACCACAAGCCACAAATCTAGCTTTGAATTTTTCAACACTGCCATTTGTTGCATGCTTTATTTTGTAAATTTATTTAGAGGTCACCGATGCTTTTCCTTGTGGTCTTGGGACCAATTACCATACATCATTCTTCAATATTGACTCGTATTCTTCTATCATGGCATCCTTCCACACTTTATGATTGGAAGCCTCATCAAAAGTGAAAGGTTCTAAGTCAATCACAAGATTCAACAGAGCTATCAAGCTTGAGTACTTATCTGGCTTTTTTCTTTCTCTGAAAGTACCTTTAGGTGTTGCATGCTTTTGTGCTTCCTTTAAAATTTCATGGCACCAAGCTGGCTTCCTTTTGAAAAAAGGTTTTTCTAAGGGAAACTCAACAAAATTCCTTATGGGCTCCACATAGGTCTCTCTGGCTTCCTCCCTCTGCTCATCTGAAAATTGCGAATATGAAGGCTTTGAAGTTGGAGCATCCTGCTCCTCTATATCACAGGGAAGCTCTCTGGAATGACGAAAAGCAACTTCCTCATGGAAGGTCACGTCTCTACTGACCTTTATATATTTTTTCCCTGGCACATAGATTCGATATGCTTTTGAGGTCTCACTGTACCCCACAAAAGTGCCTTTCTTTCTAGAGGGCTCTAACTTAGTCCTCTTTTCTTTTGGTACATGAATGTAGACATGACTACCAAAAATTCTCAAGTGATCAACTGAAGGCTTCTTACCTGTGAAGACTTCTTCTGGAGTTTTCTCTTCCAAAGCTTTATGAGGACACCTGTTCTGAATATAGACTGCAATACTTGCATCTTGATCCCAAAGAGATAACGAAAGATCATGATCATACATCATAGCTCTGGTTGCCTCACAAATTGTCTGGTTCTTTCTTTCTGCAACCCCATTTTGTTGGGGATTGTAAGGCATGAATGAATCCCTCTTAATCCCAGAAGCCTGACAGAGATCATCATACTGTTCGGAGTCAAACTCTTTTCCATTATCTGTTATTAAAATACGAATATGTCTTATTGTCTGATTCTCAACAAGATTTTTAAAATCCTAAAATTTACTGAAGGATTCATCTTTAATTTTCAATAAATAAATCCAGGTTTTACGAGAGAAATCATCAATAAAAATGATATAATAAAGAAAACCATTCATGGACGAAGCAGTCATAGGTCCATAGAGATCAGAATGAATACAATATAAGATACCATTAGTTTTTCTACTATTGTGAGGATAATATTTCTTTGTATTTTTACCAAGAGCACATCCTCTACAAATACTATCATGCTCAAAAGAAAAAATTGGCATACATGTTACCATCTTTTGCAAACCTGGGAGAGCATTATAGTTGAGGCGTCGAAACCTTATGTGCCATAGTTCACATGGATTGATCATATCATGAGCTAATGCTTGAATAACTTGACCAGAGACTTTGTAAAGTTCACCTTCTTGGGCTCTGATTATCATGGTCGAGCTCAGACTTTCATTTGAGGGCCACATAAGAGCCTTTCCTTTGGAGAAGACTATTGTGTACCTTTTACTTTCTAGAACTGCAACTGAAATAAAAAATTTCTTTAAACCAAGAACATAAAGAATTTCTTCAACATGAAATACATTACTTGACCAAAAATGAAAATATGTTGATCCAACTCCTTTGATGGCATAAGTTCCATCATCACCCAATTATACCTTCGCATTGAACTTCTTATCTTGGTAGTTCACAAGTTTTGTTTGAATCCTGTCATGTGCTTGGAGGCCCCGCTGTCCACTAACCAAATTTCTTTTGATTTGGTGACAACACCGGAGAGAGCTGAAACAAGATAAATTTCTTTGCACTGCTCTTGTTCTTTAGAAACAACTATGGTTCTCTTTCTTTGAGGCTCTTCTTCCTCAGTTGCAACTGAAGCATGGAACCTACCTTTCCATTTCTGCTTTGAAGAAGGGTTCCTGCAGTCTTTTGCATAATGACCTAGCTTGTTATAGTTAAATCATTTCACTTTAGATAATTGAGAGTGAGGATGAGAGTGCTTACCTTGAGGTTTCTTACCTTTGCCTTTATGCTAAGGAAACCTCTTCCATTTCTTGGCTTTGGACAAAAGAGCATGGCCTTTCACAATGGAGTGTTCATTTCTGCTTTTAATTCTGCCCTCTTCTTCCAAGCAATCATGCCATAATCTCTCGAAGTTGGGTTGAAATTCTCTTCCATTTACAGATGAGATAAATGTCTCCTAGGATTCTGGAAGACCATCTACTGTTGTTTGTACAAGGTCATCATCATCTACTGTAACTCCAATTGCTACAAGCTGATCTCTTGTTTGGAAAATTTTGGAAAAGAAGGCAGATATGGTTTCATCCTTTCCCATATTTAATGTACGTAGTTTTTTCTTCAAGGTCATCTTCTGAGTTGGGGCCTTCTTTTCATACAAGTTGGCTAGGGCATCAAAGCATTCCTCTGTTGTCCTTAGGTGATCAATAAGAGACATCATACTATCTTTAACTGAGTCAAAAATGACCTTCTTGGCTTTGGCATGCCTCTTCTTATAGGCTGTTCTTCCTGCATTTGTAGCAGGTTATTCCATTACCCTGGTAACCAGCTCATCCAAGTCACTTTTTTCCAGAATATTGAAGACCCTAGCCTTCCAGGCATTGAAGTTTGAAGCCCCTTCAAGCCTATCTTCTACTTTGACTGAAGATGAAGCCATACTGAAAATTGTTTATAGGAGAGATTTGATACAAAACAAACTTACTGTTGATCTGAAATACAAACCCTTAATATAGGATCTACGCAGGCTCAAAAGTATGTCACAAATGAACTCCTTTCACGCCCTAAACTCTGCTACCATATTAGAAATTTAAGGGTAAAACAATAGGGTAGCTAGAAACATGAATTCTTAAAAATTTTCACATCAATAGCTACTATAATTTATGACCAGAAAAGCATAATAAAATTTTGATGCATAACCTAACAAAATTAGGGAATAAATAAAATACATAACACATATTTGAATATTAAATTAGTTGTAACAAAGAATTGTTGGCATGTTTTGAAGGCAACGTATGCTTGTCATTGATGGCAAGTACAACAACGATGATGGCTTGAGTACAGGTATAATGTGCCAGGCGGGCACCATAAGTATTTTGGGAAGATGCAGCAGAGCAAGCTCGTGAAGACCAGAAGAGATAGTGCAGAGGTGCACGCAGAGTGTAGAGTATGCATGTTTGTCATTGATGGCAAATATCACGACCAACAGCACAACGATGATCGCATGGCAAGATCAGAAGCTAAACTCCATTTTGGGTATCAGAAGCTAAACTCTATTTCGGAGTTTCGAATACCGGAAGTTGGAAGTGTCGAAACACTTCATCACAGAAATGCCGAAATGCCGAAATGTGAAACGCTGAAATACCAGACCATTGTTCTAACTCCATTTCGGAGTTTCAGATACCGGGAGTTGGAAGTGTCAAAACACTTCATCACAGAAATGTCGAAACGACGAAATGGGAAACGCTGAAATACATTGATCTGACTCCATTTCGGAGTTTCGGATACCGGGAGTTGGAGGTGTCAAGGACACTCATGACAAGAATGTCGAAACGGCAAAATGAGAAACGCTAAATTACGTTGATCTGACTCCATTTCGAAGTTTCGGATACCGGGAGTTGGAGGTGTCAAGAACACTCACGACAAGAATGATGAAATCGAGAAATGTGAAACCACGACTTAATCTGAGTCATTGATCAAAGAAAGATCTGGACCGTCGAATCATCAAGATTGTGGACCGTTGATCTGACTCCATTTCGGAGTTTTGGATACCGGGAGTTGGAGGAGTCAAGGAAGCAACTCACGGCAGGAACTCACGATATGAGAAATCACGAAAAGATCTGGATCGTCGAATCATCAAGATTGTGGACCGTTGATATGACTCCATTTCGGAGTTTCGGATACTGGGAGTTGGAGGAGTCAAGAGTTGAAACTCTTCATCACAGGAGTCCCGAAGTTGCAAAATGTGAAACGCCGATCATTTCGGGGTTTGTGACTTGGAGTGTCGAGATACTTCTCCACAGGAATGTTGAAATGTAGGAATGCTGAAATGCAAAATCGCGAAAGCACTTTATGGATAAACGCTTGGTCACAACTGTGGGCATGTGAAGGAAGGAGCTTGCAAGTTGCAAGGCTCCATTTCGTGATCCGGAGTTGGAAGAGTCAGAGTGACTCGCAACAAATTCTCGAAACGCAAAATTGCGAAATGCAGTTTTGAATAAGGCTATGGTCACAACCAGTGGTCACATCTACGGAAGATGGAGGGAGGAGCTAGTGCAACCAAGCTCCATTTCAGTGATCGCGACTTGGAGTGTCGAGACCCTTCATCATAGGAATGTCGAAATGCAAAATTGCAAAAGCGCTTGGTCACTGTCAGTGGTCACATCGTCGAAGAGCTGTAGAGAAGAGCTCGAAGAGACAAGCTCCATTTCAGAGTTTGGGACATGGAGAGTCGAGACGACTCTTCACAGAATCCCCGAAATGTGAAATGCGAAATGCGTGTTCAGAATTGGCCCATGGTCATAACCTATGGTCACATTGACGAAGGCTCAAGGGAGGAGCTAGCAAGAAGCTAATCTCCATTTCGGAGATCACGACTTGGGGACTCGAGATGCCTCACA
>JASDQU011312980.1:0-14609 GCA_032191745.1 Picea mariana
ACAAAAATGAGTATCAAAGACTGTGAGTGACATCTGGTTCTAAAATATCGTGGGGCTCTACATAGGTACATCAAAACCAAAATGGATTTCCTAAAAATCTCATCATTGGGAGCTGCCTATCGATATGTTGTCAAAATCGAGTAGAAATTTAGGAACCAGAACAAGTGGTAATTCAGGTATACAAATCTGTAACAACCAAAGCATGGTAAAAATGACCCTAACCATTATCCTCTAGACAAACAGTCCAAGACATGGGACAAACAGGGTAAAGTAAATACAAAGAATGACACTGGAAGTGGTTTGACTTCCACAAAATCCCCTGGCACAACACCGATATATGAGGTTAGGTGAGAGAGGATAAGCTCGTAGAGCCATCTTTTGAAAAGAGATATTTTGTATCAGATTTCATTAGGAAGTTTTAGGATAGAGAGAGTCAGGAGGAGGATTCTGAGAGAGAGCCTGAGAAGCTCGAAAGATCAAGAATAGGAATAGGAGAGAAAGAGTTGGGACTCTGTCGCAGTCCAGTTTTTGTAAACATCTATATAGACACATAGAGATAATATAAAATATGTTTTCCCTGCTCATGGTTTGTTTGTATGTTTGTGTTCATTTTTATTCTTGTATATGTCACCCATGTTTGAATGTGTGAACTAGTGAAGTATTGAATAAGTTTCAATCGTTTCTCTTAAGTGAGTTTCGAGTGCAAGGAGTGCAAATTGTCCACAAGGAGTGCATTGAGAGAGGTGATTTAACCTCAGGGAAGCTCAGGAGAGATATCATTGAACATTCATCAGAAAGAAGTGCAAGGAAATCACATAGCCATGCAATGTGTACGTAGGTCGAGTCGGATATCAGACTCATTCGACTAGAGAGGGGTTGGAATGACTCTGTTGCAAAGAATGCATAGAGTTGATTCTTTTCATATTATCAAGGAACCATTATGAAGAACCACAACGAGTGCGTGAAAAAATTATTTTGAAGAAATCCTTCGATCTGAGTTGATCAAGATCCCAGGAATGAAAGGAGTGCGTGGGAAACCGAAATCCTCAAAGGAGCTAATATCATAAGCAATGGCACTTTCAGAAGAGAAGATGATATCCAAGAGACCAGACTTGTGGGGGGAGTAAAGGTCGAGGCCTTTGAACACTTAGAAAATATTCTAAGTCAGAAGAATTCAAAATCTCAGGAGGAGGAGTGACAACAACCATCAGATCAGTTGAGGGAAGAGATCTTGACTATACGATATATGTCCAGACATCAGAAGGAGAGTGAAAATGAAAAGAACAGATTCAAGCCATTCAATTTGAGCACATAGGATTGACATTCATCTGATCCAAGGTAAATTTCACAAGAATTAACCCTTTGTGTGTATAGGAGAACGGAATTTCCAAAGTCTCTAAGTCCCGAAGTGATTAGGGATTGTGCATTGTCCAGGGGGACATGTGGAGAAATATTTACAATTCTGGAGAAGAAAAAATTTGAAAGTTTGTGGACGCAGAAAGAATAGAATCATCAAATATCCGAAGTGGGTCCTGGCCATTGATTGCTAGGGAGATACGTGTCAGCAGATCGGGGTCTTTGAGTGAAAAAACTCCGAGAGAAACCAGTGCCTAGAAGTTCAAACTTTTGAAGTCCGAAGAGTCGAAGTGGATAGAGGTCGTCAGATCAAGGGGGAGACATGCGTCAAGAGACCGTGTGTTTAGGTTGAAAGCACTCTGAGAGGAATGAGTGCGTAGGAGTTTGAAACTCCTGAATCCTGAAGAGTTGAAGGCCCGTAGAGCCGAAGAGATGAAGGGTCGAAGAGCCTAAAGAGCGAAGAGAATCCTGGACCATCAAATCCATAGGGTACATGGGAGAAATCTATTTTCTTCAGGTGAAAGCAGCCCAAAAAGCCGAAGAGAATATGGATCATTAGATCCATAGAGACACATGGTGACAGATCTGTCATTAGGGGAGAAAGCAAGGTTTGAGAGTTGAAAACTCTGAATGCTGAAGTCCCAAAGAAAATCAGGTCCGTTGATTTGAAAGGGTCAGATATGATCTGTAGGTTTGAAAGGGATAGATCTCAGTCATCAGTTCAAAAGCATCATCAAGATCATGAGATCAATGTCACCTTGCATTGAAGGGATGGAAGGTGATAGATATTTAAAAAGTTAAGGGAGGACCGCAATCGAGACCACAATATTGGTAAAAGGACACATGCTGGCTCGAGGTGAATTGTGGGGCGAAAAGTATTTTGGTTCGAAACCACTCTTGGGAACGCCCACAATCACGTGTTTACGTGAGGTCATCACCCAAGGTCGCATCAAGGATGGGCTTATCAGAAAAGAAGCTAGCACCCAAACTCTGATATTTTCACAAGCACAAAGGGGAAGGTCGCGGGTGCCATAGGACCTGCACTAGAAATCTGAAAGGGCCTGTGTTTAGATACATAACGAGACCATCAAGGTTTTAGAGAGTCCTTTGACTCAAAAAATGGTGATCCTTGACCGGGAGGTCATGTATCCCTATGGGGGAGTAGGGGGGACTGAATCACTTTGAGAAAAGTTACTCTGGAGAAAGTATTCACTTCATATTGAGTCTACATCCCTTTGTCCTTTTAATTATAAACACACTGTTCATCCCCCAAGCTCTTCCCTACTTGATTGAGAACCTCATTATATCTCTTATATGAGATTTTCTTTGATGGAGGACTGCATTGGTGGAGGCCCATTTGGAAGGTACTTAGTTTCTTGGTTTTGAATCATGCCTACATGAAGGTTTGTAATTCATTCACTTATGTTGATTACATTTTAATATAAATACTCTTTTCCCTCCCAATTAGTATCTATCAAATATTTTAATTGTTATTCCATGGGCATATTTTTTATGAATGTTGATGGATTATGATATTGAATGTGCTAAAATTATATATTATCACCATATGTGTGTGTTTATGATGCATCCCCCCCTACTCCCCCATAGGGCTACATGACCTCTCGATCAAGGATCTCCGATTATTGAGTCAAATGACTCTCTGAAGCCTTGATGGTCTCATTTTGTATCTAAACATAGGCCCTTTCAGATTTCTGGTGCAAGTCCTATGGCACCTGTGACCTTCCCCTTTGTGGTTGCGAAAATATCATAGTTTGGCCACTAGTTCCTTTTCTGATAAGCCCCTCCTTGGTGTGACCTTGGGTGATGACCTCACGTAAACACATGATTGCAGGTGTGCCCAAGAGTGGTTTAGAACCAAACTACTTTTTTCCCCGCAATTCACCTCGAGCCACCACTTGTCCTTTTACCAATACCGTGGTCTCGATTGCGGTCCACCCTCAAATTTTTAAAGATCAATCACCTTCTATCCCCGAAAAGCGAGGTGACCATCGATCTCACGATCTTAATGATGCTTCTGAACTAACAATTGATATATGTACCTTTCAAACCCGCGTCTCACATAAGACCCTTTCAAATCAACGGACGTGATTTGCTTTGGGACTTCGACGTTCAAAGTTTTCAACTCTCAACCCTTTCTTTCTCCTATAATGACAGATCTGTTGCCACATGCCCCTTTGTATCTAATGATCTATATTCTCTTCATCTCTTCAGGCTGCTTTCACCAAAAGACAATGGATTTCCTCCATGTACCCTCTAAATATGATGGTTCAGGATTCTCTTCTCTCTTCAGGCTCTTCGACACTTTGTCTCTTTAGCTCTTCGGGCCTTCATCTCTTCGGGATTTAGGAGTTTCAAAATCCTATGCACTCATTCCTCCAAGAGTGCTTTCACCTGAAACATATGGTCACTTGACACGTGTCTCCCCATTGATCTAACGACCTCTATCTTCTTTGACTCTTTGGGATTCGAGAGTTTCGACTCCTAGGCACTCGTTTCTCTTGGAGTGCTTTCTCCCTGAGACTCCGATCAGCTGAAACATATCCCCTTGGAAATCAATGACTAGGACCCACTTCGTATATTCAATGATTCTACTCTCTCCTCGTCCACAAATTTTCAAAGTTTTTATGCTCCGAAGTTGCATATCTTTCTCCACCTATCCCCCTAGACAATGGACAGTCCCTAATCACTTCGGGACTTCAGGACTTTGGCAAGTCCTCTCTCCTATACATAGAAAGGGTTAATGCTGGTGCACTTTACCTTGGATCAGACGACTGTCAATCCTCTATGCTCATATCCAACGACTTGAATCTGTTCTTTTCCTCTGGGATCTCCTTTTGATGTCTGGATGTAGATCGGACAGTCTAGATCTCTTTCCACAATCGATCTAATGGTTGTTGTCAGCTCCTTTTCCTGATCTTTTGAATTCTTCCTACTTGGATTATTTTTGAAGTGTTCAAATGCCTCAACCTTTGCTCCTCCTACAAGTTCGATCTCTTGGATCTTGTCTTCATTTTTGAAAGCACTATCCCTTTTGAGCCTAGTTACTTTGAGGATTTTGGTTTCCCACACACTCCTTGCATTCCTGGGATCTCGATAAACTCAGATCGAAGGATTTCTTCAAAATAAATTCTTCTCGCACTCCTTGCAGTTCTTCACAATGGGTCCTTGATACTTCGAAAAGCATAGACTCTGTGCACTCTTTGCAACAGAGTCCTTCCAACCCTCCTCTAGTTGAATGAGTCTGGTATCCGACTTGGCCTACACACACATTGCATGGCTCTATGCACTCCTTGTACTTCTGCCTGATGAAGGTTCAATGACATCTCTCTCGATCTTCCCTAAGGTTAACTCACCTTTGTCAACGCACTCCTTGCGGACAATGTGCACTCCTTGCACTCAAAACTCACTTTAGAGAAATGATTGAAACTTATTCAATAATTCACGACTTCTCACATTCAAACATGAATGACATATACAAGCATAAAAATGAACACAAACATACAAACACACCATGTGCAGGAAAATCTAATTTTCTATTATCTATGTGTGTCTATACAGATGTTTACAAAAAATGGACTGCGATAGAATCCTAGTTCTTTCTCTCCTATTCCTATTCCCGAGCTTTTGAGCTTCTCACGATATCTCTCAAAATCCTTCTCTTGAATCCTGATATCCTAAAACTTCCTAATGAAATTTGATACAAAAGAAATCTTTTCAAAAGAGGGATCTACGAGCTTACCCTCTCTCACCTAACCTCATCTATTACATTTAAGTTTCATAAATGGCCATCTAGTCTAAATTGAACCTAGAGCCATCAACCCGTCAGCCATTAAAGGTGACCTTATATTCTTCCTGTTCAAATGCATGACTTGGTATTCACTCAACCTTACAACATGAATCCATATAGGATCATATTTCAAATTTAAAAATGGGAGCGTCGATGCCTCTCCCTTTCTCCAATGCACGCCTATGTGTTGTCTTGCTAGCACATCTACTGATGTTGAAGGATGATCTTACATCATAATCCACTACTATAAAAAAATCATGAGATCCTCCTCATGATCTCTCCATCCCTATTGAAATCCCCTTGGATCCCAAACTTCTCCTTGGACCTTTCCTCCTACTCCCCTTCTTTGTTGTTGCTGTTGTTTCTTCTTCCCTAATGCTCTTGCAGGCTCTCCTCTATTCATCTTCTCTTTGTTGACTACTTATGTTGCTGACCTGACCATCATCCTCCTTATCTCCTCTGTCACCCTATCCATCTACTCCAATGGTTGGTTCTTCTTATGCAGTCTTCTCTCCTACATCTTCTCCTTCTTGATGGGTAGATCCTCTTGATCCCCCTTGTTGTTTTCTTTTTCTAATATGGTCTTACCTTGACACCTTGCTGTAGGCTCTAGTTCTTCAGTCTCATCACTAATTTGCTGCTCATTTCCCTCCTCTGACAGATTATCTTATGTCAGATCCTCTTGTGCTGGTTCAAATCTAACTTGCTTCAGCTTCTCCTCAGGCTGGTGTGCTCCTCCATCTGTCTCCAACCTGATCTATTTTATGTGTTGGATTTTCACTATTACCCTTCTCTCTAGGGATTCCATTTCTTCATACAACTCAACAAAATCCATGTTGTCTATTTATCGTTCTGCTTCAAGATTCAGTGATGTAGTCATCTCCTGTTCAACTTCCTGGCTGAAAATTTTGAGCAATTCAGTTGAATTCTCTTTTCCTTCTACTGGGGTAGACATCTGTGTCTGCCCCATGTTATCTTCTTTGAAAATTTATGTTGGTTGTCTTTTCTCTGTTGCTGCACTTTCATCATTCGCACTAGCCTCTACTTGGTTGTTCGATAGGAATTCCTCGATCCCTCCAATGATAAAAATACTCTTCTGATCCTCCTCCTAGATGGTGAAAGTATTTAAATTCTCATCATCTTCATTAACATGGTTTACAAACCCACATGAATCTTCACCTATCAACACTTCTTGTTGGTATGAACTCTCAACAGAGTCCATGAGACTCTCAGACAGTCTCATCTCTTTCCCCTTGCCCACCTCACAATTTGGAGTTTCTTCTCTTCTGCCCACCTAATATTTTATGAGATATTCAACTAATCTCATCTCATTTCCCACCTGGAAATGTGAATTTCCACTACTGTCCTCCCGACAGTCTATGATATCCTCACTTGATATCATATCATTTCCTACCTAGCAATATGAAAATCCATTTCTGTCCTCCTAGCAGTTTATGAGATCTTTTACTGATCTCACCTCCTCCTCATCACTAAGGTGTCTCCCAATTTCTGGTTCACAGATGTGAATCGGTTCATCCTTTGTGTCACTGAGGTTTTCAACATGCCTCATCCACCTCCTTACTATCTGTTGTTGTTTTCTAGCCAACAACTTTTGAACATGCCATTTTTCCTTCCTGTTCAGAGGACATCCGTACCTCTAGTGTACGTTTTCCTCATGGTGCATCCTCAATGCTAGCCTATCCATCCTTTCTCTTATCTCATTAACCTCCAGATCCATCTCTGGATTACTTTTCTGCTCACGGTCTTCTCTTCGACCATGCTCATGGCCTTCAGTAGTCATTTCCACCTTCTTCTTTCTCTTCTGACAAGTCTTGTGGATTACTCTACATCTAAGAGAATCTCCATATTCTTCCTACAACTCACCTGGCTATTTAAAATTTTGTTGTTTCACTCATGCAACAACCTTCTCACATAGAATTAGTACTCTACTTCCTTTCACCTGATGTCTTCGGGTAAATTTCAACTTCTGATATCACATGATGTTATCAGACTATCTCTTATCACCATTCCTCTTTTGCCTATTTTCTACTAGCAAAAACAAATAAGCTATGATAGCACTTGATGAAGCCCCCCTACTCCCCCATAGGGATAAATGACCTCCTAGTCAAGGATCTTTGATTCTTGAGTCAAACGAATCTCTGAAACCTTGATGGTATCGTTCTATATCTAAACACAGGCCCTTTTGGCTTTATGGTGCAGGTCCTATGGAACTCGCGACCTTCCTCTTTTCACTTGAGAAAATATTAGAGTTTGGCCGCCAAATCCTTTTCTGATAATCCCCTCCTTAATGTGACCTTGGGTGATGACCTCACATAAACATGTGATTGCGAGCATGCCCAAGAGTGGTTTGGAACCAAACTACTTTTCTCCCTGCAATTCACCTCGAGCCACTACGTGTCCTTTTATAATACCATGGTCTCGATTGTGCCCTGTCCTCAACTTCTTAAAGCTCGATCACCTTCTATCCCCACAATACGAGGTGACTCTCGATCTCACGATATTGACGATGCTTTTGAACTAATGACTAAGATCTGTCCCTTTCAAACCTATGGATCAGATCTGACCCTTTCAAATCAACAGACATGATTTTCTTCGGGTCTTCGGCATTTGAAGTTTTCAACTCTCAAACCTTGCTTTCTCCCGTAATGACAAATCTGTCACCACATGTCCCTATGGATCTAATGGTCCAGATTCTCTTCGACTCTTCGGGCTATTTTCACCCAAAGACAACTGATTTCCACCACATACCCTCTATATCTGACAGTCTAGGATTATATTCGCTCTTCGGGCTCTTTGGCCCTTCGGTTCTTCAGCTCTTCGAGCTTCGAGAGTTTGAAACTCCTATGCACTCATTCATCCTAGAGTGATTTCACCTAAAACACATGGTCTCTTGATGGATGTCTCCCCCTTGATTTGACGGCCTCTATCTGCTTTATCTCTTCATTCTTCGAGAGTTTCAACTCCTAGTAACTCATTTCTCCTGGAGTTCTTTCACCCGAAGAAACCAGTCTGCTGACACGTATCTCACTGACAATCAACAACCAGAACCCACTTAGGATTTTTGGCAATTCTACTCTCTCCTCGTCCACAAAATTTTGAATTTTTTCTACTTTGGAGTTGCACATCTTTCGCCACCTGTCCCCCTAGACAATGGACGGTCCCTAATCACTTCGAGGCTTTGGGACTTTGGCAATTTCTCTCTCCTGTACACACAAAGGTTTTAGTCTTGTGCACTTCACCTTGGATCAGATGGCTGTCGATATTCTACACTCAGATCCAATGACTTGAATCTACTATTTTCCTCTGTGCTCTCCTTCTGATGTATGGATGTAGATCAGATGGTCCAGATCTCTTTCCACAACCAATTTGATGGTTGTTGTCCCTCCTCTTCCTGATATTTTGACTTCTTCTAAGTTAGAAGATTTTCTAAGAGTTCAAAGGCCTCGACCTTTTCTCCTCATGCAAGTTCGGTCTCTTGGATCTCATCTTTGCTTATGAAAGAACTATCCCTTGTGAGCTTAGTTCCTTTGAGGATTTTTATTTCCCACACACTCCTTGCGTTCCTAGGATCTCGATTTACTCAAAATAAATTATTGCCGCACTCCTTGCGGTTCTTCACAATGGTTCCTTGATACCCCGAAAAGCATCAACTCTGTGCACTCTTTGCAACAGAGTCCTTCCAACCCCTCTCTAGTTGAATGAGTCTAATATCCAACATAGCCTATGTATACACTGCATGGCTTTCTGCACTCCTTGCACTTATGTCTGATGAAGGTTCAACAGTATCTCTCATGATCTTTCTTGAGGTTAACTCACCTCTTTCAATGCACTCCTCACGGAAAATGTGCACTCCTTTAACTCGAAACTCACTTAAGAAAAACGATTGAAACTTATTCAATACTTCACCAGTTCACACATTCAAACATGAATGACATATACAAGCATAAAAATGAACACAAACATAAAAACACACCATGTGCAGGAAAAACTTCTTTCCTATTATCTTTGTGTGTCTATACAGATGTTTACAAAAATTTGACTGTGAAAGAGTCCCAATTATTTCTCTCCTATTCCTATTCCTGATCTTTCAAGCTTCTCGGCTCTCCTTCAGAATCCTCCTCCTGACTCTCGCTATTCTAAAACTTCCTAATGAAATCTGATACAAAAGATCTCTTTTCAAAACAGGGCTCTACGAGATTATCCTCTCTCACCTAACCTCATCTATTAAATTTAATTTTCATAAATGGCCATCTATATTGAATTGAACCTAGATCCATCAACCCGTCATCCATTAAAGGTGACCTTATCTTCTTCCTATACAAAGGCATGGCTTGGTCTTCACTCAAACTTACATCATGAATCCGTATAGGATCATATTTCAAATTTAAAAATGGGAGGTTTGGTGCCTCTCCCTTTCTCCAATGCATACCTATGTGTTGGCTTTCTAGTGCATATGATGATGTGGAAGGATGCTCCTGCATCACTTTCTTGGTTGTTGAGGAAAATTTGCAGGTGTAATTCTTTGAGTCAAGTGCTCAACGGTGGACTTCATTGAGCATCTGGATGAGGTAGACCTTTTATCTTTTCTTGTTAGCATATTTTTTCATATATCATACCTGAGATTAAAGTTGGTTTTTGCAGTCATTTCCATCTGTTGTGGTTTACCGCTATCCATAGAGATATTTCCCTCATAATAGAATTGGCGAACATAATGGGGAGAGAATATCTTTTTGGGGGTTTGGAGTGTTTTTCTCCTTTGATTGCACTTATTTATATTGAGTTTCTTGTCATAGGACTGCTTGACAAACTCTGTTCATTTTAAGTCTAAGTTTAGTAGCCTTCTCCTTAGCCTGGTTGTGTTTTAACACATACACATGAGCTTTTACCTGACAATCATGTACATACACGTGTTTTCCTTCTGCAAGAGGCGTATATACACGTTTTTCTCCTGAATAGTCACGTACATTACCCTTTGTTGCTTGGTTGTTGGGTTTGATGGTTTTTTGGTAAGTTTTGATGTTTTTTTAGTCTTATTGGATCTATGTTATGATTGTTAAGTGTTTATGGAATGATAGGAAACCTTTCTTTGGTTGAATTTTTGGGCAGTGCCTTTCTCATCATCCTTTTCATTTGATTTTCCTTGCATCTTGGGTTGGGTGTTTGCTTCTTGATATCCTACTTGGTTTGTCTTTGTTTACATACAATAGAGTTTTATATCAAGTTGTTGATCAGTCCTTGCATTTTCATTCTTTTATATTGAAAATACAAAAATATTAGGCATTTTTGTATTGTTGGCATTTGATATTTTGAGTCCTTATCATTGATCTTAGTACATGTAAAGAAATATTGAATCTTATTTGGAATTGCAGAATTAAATTGAAAATTGCACTTTGAAAAGCATATCATTTATTGGGAATTGAAGTTAGGACTTTGAATTGTATTCATATTCATTTATTTTACTTGTTGAGTCTTAACATCATTAGTTTCATGACCGCACCTTTTTTGAGTAAGCAAGGCCACAAAAAGTAACGCTGATAATTTAAAATTGATTAGTAACGATTTAATTTTCTAGGGTGCACAAACAAGCTTAGGATTTAGAGCCTTGGAATAAGCTTTTGTGAGTAAAATTCTCCAAGGCTATTAAATCAACATATGTGTCTAACTATGGGAGTGGTGAAATACATTGTATAATTGATGACATCAGGAGGCTCTGCTTACACCGGAGATAAACATGAGGTCATATATGGGGATCTTGCTAGTAACTTTACCATGTGAGAGGCAATACTTTCAAGGTTTCAGAATTTGTTACCCTACCCATATGGTGGACCTAACTTACTACTGTTCGTTTGTGCATTGGTTATATCATGGTTTCTTAGTTGCTTGAAATAGGTACCACATAGGTTACTTGTAGGGGTTATTTTGTAGGTACCCTAGGTTAGATAAGGATCGGACAACACACAACCTTTATGGAGGATTACCTCTCTGGGAGGATCTGATTGATTGGTTGTTAAGCCCACAAGGGCCCTTATAACTGAATCTTATACCTCCAATCTTTAGTAGGGTGTCTCGGGCCTGCTTTGGGCGAGGCATACCTACTTTAGGGAGGGAGGCCCCTTTCAGTCACTTTATCCTATTTGTGTGCATATTGGCCTTTTGATTTTATTTTGGTGTTCTCTTTGATTATTAGTTGACCTTAGGATTTTATATTGCGACTTGAGTTTTCATTATTATGGATAGTGGAATTCCTTTTGCTCCCTCATTTACCACTACCTTCCCCATGAAATTCACTCATTTCATTGGGATGAATCTGTCTGTGTTTCATAATGGTATTTATAATTATGATACTCAGTCCATGCCTTGGGTCTCTAATGACTACCCTCTTAATATGCGCATACATTCATGTGGGGGCATGATGGCTCCACTGTATGCATATTTATTTGAGAGGAGTCTTGTCCCTCAACCATATCTCAGTGTGGGAGTTTGAATCTCCCCTCTTATGGATCTAATCCTAGTTTCACTTTTTCAGGAGCCAATGCTCAAATGGATGGTTATTCTACTTATTACACCCCATTAGTGTATCCTTCATCCGTTATTCCAGTTCCTACGAACAATCTTCCCATGGTGGGTCTCCATATGTCCTCTCATATGTCATTGTTGACCCTTGACCAAGTTTTGGAGATACTTGGTCAGGTTTGACCTATTTTGGGGCTTCAACAGGTTGTCGAAGGTAGAGCGCAAGTCGAAGCAAAGATCACGGAATCTCAACCCCTTTTTAGGGCTTTTTGGGTTTTGGGATTATGTAACAGGTATGGGGATTTCAGCCCGTGGGTTTACCCATGTTTAGGCCCATTTTCTAATGTATAAATAGATGTCTAGGTGATATAAAAAGGGACTTGGCTGGGGTTGGATACCTTGCCAATATGTTAAGTGCGAATAGTTGTGAATTATTTGTGCATGATATGTGTTAAGAACTTGCAGGGCTAAGTGAAAGAGGATGTAAGAAGCTTGTGTAGATTGTAAGAGAGCTTTGTGCTGTAACCTAGCTTGGGGAAGGAGGATCCGAGGTGCACACAGATCTCTTGTCCTATGTGGAGTAGGATCTTATGGTTATGTGCATGTAGATGATTGACTGAAGATAATAAATAAAAGAAGAGTTGGTGGACGTAGCCCCAGGCTGGGGGTGAACCACGTATATCCTGTGTTATGGTTGTTTTGTGCATTGTGATTTTTTTATTGGTTAATGCTTAGTGTAGTAATGTATTCTTAGATATACATGATATGATAGCTCAGTTCTTAGTGATGTGAATGAATGTTAGACCTGATCTGTTTCCTTATGATAAGGATTTAAATGTGGAATATCTAAGTGAATACTACATTGATATGTAATTAGGGTTTTGTCTGTGAAGTAAGTACAGGCTAGATACTATTGAATGATAATTGATAAGTGTTATGTTAAGGTGATGTAATCACATATCTATGTCCCAGCTAAGGTTGCAGACATCTAAGTCCTGCAACCACCCCTGCCTCTACCTTGGGTGAGACTTCATCTGCTTCACAGGTGTTACTGAAAGGGCTGGTAGTTAGGGTTTTGTTGGTGCATTGTTTAAGTGTTGAACCTTGGGTCTACCCCTGTGCCAACAAATGGTTCCATTGTCAGCACTTGAAACTATGATTGTTGGGAATTGCGGAAAAGAAAGAAAGCTCTGTGTGTGGATCTGTGGCTTGACTTGTGAAGCTTTGTGCTAATGAAGGAAGAAGATCTGAAGAAAAGAGGTAAGATCTTAACACTTTTTGCTCTGATAGAGGTAAGAACAGTGAAAATTTTAAGATTTGAAAAATTTGTGCTCTGAGAAAAGTAAGATAAGTGGAATTTTTTTTTTCAAAAGTATGGATTTAGGTATATTTGATAAATTTTATCCTAGTATGAAAACTAAGGCATGGTTAGAAGACAGAAGGTTTGATATGAGTAGATCTGATGAAAGATATGTTATTCCTATGCATAGAAAGAATGTTTAGACTAACAATGGATGCAGGATCCTAGGAAGAATTTTTTGCAAGTTAATGATTGTGACCCTAGTGTGCAGTATAGAAAAAGTTGGGGATCATTTAAGAGAAAGCAAGGATTAACTTTGTGTTACAGTAGAAGAAGACCGGGCCATCTTGCTAAGGATTTCCCTGATAGAAGATCCAAATGTATTTGTTGTAAATCTACGGATCGTGAGGTTCTATATTTCCCTAGAATGATTTCTAAGCTTGAAAGAATGAATATGAGATCAGGAAACTCTGAGGAAGGCAAAGAAACTAAGACCATGGAATAACCCTAGAAAGAATCAGAGACTGTATTACTACGAATAAAATAAACCCTGAATGATCACATAAATATCAACTTGTCAGAGATCTTCAAAGAAAAAGAACTTATAGAAGCAATAATAGGAGACTTCGACATAGACTGTGTTCTGGATGAGGAAAAAAAGGTGAATGTCATGACAAAAAGTACTTGGGAAATTTTGGGAAGGCCTTCTATGGTTCCTTCATTAGGAGGAATAGAATTCTTTAGAGCAAAATTGATAACCCTATGTAAAAGACTTACCCAGACCTCTATGTGTTCTCATGGAACTTCGATAGAGGAAGAATTTGAGGTTGTTAAATTCGATGAGAACAACGCCCCATTCGATATGTTATTAGGAAAACCCTGGATTGAGAGAGATCAGATCTGAAGAAAAGAAGAAGAGGCCCTAGAACAAAAAAAGAAAGAATTAAAATATTTCATGACTAGGAGAATAACGCTCTTGATAGAAGAACGAGAGGACAAGTCGAAGAAACTTAGGACCAGAGATCGGGTTGTCGAAGCTAAAAAAATACAGGAAGACTTGAAGAACCTATCCATACAAGAAAGTAGAGCACCTACCCCAGACAAAAAAGAAGTATTACCCCTGAACCCTATGACAAACTCTCATCAGCATGAATTTACTATGTTGAGTATAGATAAGAATCTAAATAGAAAGAGGAATACCAAGACGCGGATCATAGGGAAGAAAGCTAGAAAGCTCAGTAAGAAGAGAGCAAAGCTAGAAAATTTGCAGGAGGTTTTGGAGGAGACTTTGTAGAAGGTAGGTTTGCAAAATTGGAACTTCTTCAGGATATCAGAACAACTTCAAGTGGCACTTCTCCATGGCAGAGCGATATGACCGTTGGAAGAAATATAACTGTTAGACCGACACCCTGAATGGTTAGAACAACATTTATGGCCAAAAATCTCTCCATCGGGCCGTTGGAACCATGCCGTAACGGGAAAAATTGCATTGATGAAGGATTATCACCCATTGGAGAGATTTGTTACACCGTTGTCTAGTTATTTCGTCAACTATTGCACCGCGAATACTTTTTCAAATTGTATTCATGCCAACGAGAGAACTCATTGTTT
>JASDQU011312983.1:0-19377 GCA_032191745.1 Picea mariana
GATGTTTATTTATACCATTTATGTCACTTCCTTTTAACATTAGGGCCGACCTGACACTTTCTTATTTTGTAATTCTTTTCTTTAATTGTCTTCAGGGCCTACATGTACAATTCACTTTGTCATCTTCAAAAATTCATTTCTCCTCAACCATGAGGATTCACGTGACGTGCCACATGCCACCGGAAACAACATGATGTATACTATCCATCCATGGGTGTTGTATCTTCATTTTCATTTTCCTTCATGTCCAAATAACTTCATCAATATTGTGGTCCAAAACCCATGACTAGGGTTGACATCAATGACAACAACCAATCTTCCAACAACAACCACAAAGGCGTATGAATCCAATCCTAAAAGATTTTGTGAAAGAAGAGTTACAACAATTATTAAACGTAGGATTCATTTATCCAATTTCTGATAGCAAGTGGGTTTCACCTCTTGTTGTGGTACCTAAGAAAATGACAGGGAAATGGAGAATGTGTGTAGACTTTAGGGAGTTGAACAAGGCAACCCTAAAGGACTACTTTCCCTTGCCTTTTATAGATCAGGTCTTGGATACCTTGGCTAGAAAAAGATACTTTTCCTTTCTTGACAGATATAGTGGATACAATCAGATTCAAATTTCTCCTGAAGACCAGGACAAAACAACATTCACGTGTCCTTGGGGCACTTATGCTTATAAAGTGATACCTTTTGGACTATGCAATGCTCCTGCTACATTTCAGAGAGCAGTCCTTGGGATTTTTGCTGACTTAATTCATGATTGTGTGGAAGTATACATGGACGATTTTACTATTTATGGTAATACTTCAAAGAAGCCATAAGTAATCTTGAGAAAGTCTTGATTTGCTGTTAGGAATCAAATTCATCCCTTAGTCATGAAAAATGTAAAATGCTATTAACTGAGGGAATAGTGTTGGGTCATCATTTGTCTGCAGAAGGAATTAAAGTTGATCCAGCTAAAATTGAAGTAATAGTTAAACTTTCCTCTCCAAAAACCCAAAAATATGTGAGAAGTTTTTTGGGACATGCTGGATATTATCGTCGATTTATTGAAAACTTTACAAAGATAGCCAGCCCCATGTTTAAACTGTTAGCAAAGGATGCAAAATTTTGTTGGGATAAAAATTGTCAAAATGCTTTTGAAAATTTGAAAGAAAAATTGTCCATGGCACCTATTCTAAGAGGACCAAATTGGTCTCTTCCTTTCCATATTTCAATTGATGCCTCAGACACTGCTTTAGGAGGAGTGCTTGGACAAAAAGAAAACCAACAAAACTATGTAATTTACTTTACTAGCAAAAACCTTACTCCTCCTGAATTGAACTACATTGTAACAGAGAAGGAATTTTTGGCTGTAGTTCATGCCATTAATAAATTCCGTCATTACATCAATGGATATGAGGTTTTTGTACATACCAACCATTCTACTATTAGATTTTTGATGAACAAACCAGTTACTACCGGAAGGATCACACGATGGCTTTTGCTACTTCAAGAATTTAACATCACTATAGTTGATCGGCCAGGAAAACAAAATGTAGTTGTAGATTTTCTCTCTCATATCCCTCAATATAGTACTGACATTCTAGTGAATGATGATTTCCCTGATGAACATCTATTTGCAGTAGCTGTTAAAACCCCTTGGTTTGCAGATACAACAAATTATTTAGCTACAGGGAGACTGCCAGCTCATTTGTCATCACCACAAAATAAAAGAATTGTCTAGCAAAGTGCTTATTACTCTTGGGTAGGAAGTGATCTTTTCTATACAAGTCCTAATATGATCATTAGGAGATGCGTTCGGGAAGATGAGATTCCCGATATCCTTGAGGCTTGTCATGACGGGCCATGTGGAGGACATTTCTTTGATAAGAGAATGGCATATAAAGTCTTACAATCAGGATATTATTGGTCGACATTGTTTAAAGATGCAACAAAATATGTAAGAAGCTGCGATAATTGTCAGAGGATGGGAAGACCTACCGTAGCAGATGAGATGCCCTTACGACCGCAAGTTGTGATTGAACCATTTGATAAATGGGCACTTGATTTTGTAGGACCGATTTCCCCAATGTCAAGGAAGAAGAAGTAGATCTTGGTTTGTACAAATTTTGTGACCAAGTGGGTAGAGGCAAAATCCTTATATCAATCAACCGAGAAATCAGTGGTTGAATTTATTTATGAAGATATCTTTAACTGCTTTGGTGTTCCATGAGAGATTGTTACTGATTAAGGTGCCCGATTCACTTCTAAGTTGATGAAGGAACTCACAGATAAATATGGGATAAAACACCGTAAGTCTTCCCCATACCATCCACAAGCCAATGGGAAAGTGGAATCCACGAATAAAGTTCTAGAAGCTATTCTAACCAAGACAATACATTTACATCATAAAGATTGGGCAGATAGAATTCTAGAGGCTTTATGGGCATACCGGACTACATGGAGAAATACCACTGGTCATACCCCTTATGAATTGGTATTTGGCAATAAAATTCCCTTCCCATAGAATTTCAGATTCATACCTTCCGCATAATAGTAGAATTGGGTTTGAATTTGGATGAGGCACAGAAACAGAGAGTTACACAATTAAATGAATTGGGAGAAATTAGGCAAGATGCTCTTCAAAGAACTATCCTTGTACAAAATCAACGTAGCAAATGGCATGATAAATACATTAAGAAAAAACATTTTCAACCAGGGGATTGGGCATTGCTATTTGATTCCAAATATAAAACTTTCAAAGGAAAACTTATGACAAGATGGTTGGGACCTTATGAAGTGGAAACTGTTTTTGATAATGGATCTGTTAGAATCAATACCATAGATGACTCTCAAAATTCCTTTGCAGTAAATGGACATCGATTAAAAGTGTATAACAAGCCGTTGTCAAGAGATTATTTTCTACAGGAAAATTTCTAAACAACCAGAAATAAAGATAGTAGGAGAAGAGTCTTCTCCTCCTGCTAATCCTTGATCATTTTTGTTGTTTCAAGATTTTGTAAATAATAAAAATTTTTAATTAAAAAAAAAATGATAATAAAAAATAATTTTGGATATGTTGACATATTGTTTTCAGTTTTACAGGATTTTTAAAGCAAGTACAGAATTGAACTTCATCATTTTTTCGCAATAGGTAAGAAGGTAAGATCATTTTATTTTATGAAATTTTCTTATCAATATACACTATCTTGTTTTGAAATTAATAAATTTGAGCTTGTTTGCTCCCTTTGAATTGCTCATTAAAGTATGAAAGGGGCATTTATCAGGGATAAGATTATTCTTTACCAGGCCGGATAGATTATGATGGGAAAGAAACCCCCCTAGAGTTTTCTTTTAGCATTTTCTCAGACTCTCAAAACATGAGAAAGCAATGAGCATATACTAACTTGGGCTCATAAAATCCACAAGTAAGTGATTACTGTCCCACAAAATTATTCTCTGCAAGATTTCTATCTGCACTCATGTTGGATGATGTGGGATACGTTAAGGTCCACCTTCCAACAAGTCTCACTCCATTGACACCAACACCTTATCTGGAGTAGATATTAGAGACTACTTAGTACCCTGGGATCTACATGCCTCAATGCAGATTTCCTTGCTAACAACCATGGGAATACATCAATGTCTCTTGGTTGATAGATCCTACAGGTGAATCGACACCAAGACCTTTATTCATACCTGTTAGGATGTACTATAGGTACCTTGAGGCCCATTGACATCACTGGTGGGTCATCTTGCATTGGTTAATGACATTCATTAATGGCTGGTAATCCAATGATTTCTTTTTGTGTTCGACTCCAGAACATTTATTCACACAAATAAGAATTGTACCATGGGTTAAATCTTTGAAGCTGTTGAAGACATAATTTTAATTGATTCCTTTTAGGAATGAACAGAAGACAGGTTTAGGGAGAGCCATCAGATAATTTGCTTCATAAACAGGAAATCTTTTTCTCAGCAATTTATTATTGGTTCAAGTTTCTTAGTAGATTTCGGTTTATTTCATCAGTACCAGTCAGTGCCAGACATAATCAATTAGTTACAGTGGTTATTAGCAGTACAGATTCTAGTTACAACTTTGGCGCTCTCTAGATTCATAATTGGCTTCAAAATCTCTGCAGTAAGAAAATAATGCATAACAGGGAGTAGGTAATCAAACTCAGGTACGCTTAGTTTCATGTTAGTTTAATTTATTAAATTACACATTAATAACTTGAACTATGACTACCTTGATACTCCATGACATTTCATTATCCCTATACTCTGTACTTAAAAAGCTGAGTTCAA
The DNA here is from genome assembly GCA_032191745.1 of Picea mariana. Taxonomy (NCBI): domain Eukaryota; kingdom Viridiplantae; phylum Streptophyta; class Pinopsida; order Pinales; family Pinaceae; genus Picea; species Picea mariana. The sequence goes on from JASDQU011312983.1 coordinate 4,297, forward strand.
TCCTTCTTGACATTTCATATCAAGGAAAATGTACTGCATTATTATGGTTGAATTTGACACGACTCATATGAAATGATATTTTGAAAAGGTGTACGACCATCATCATTCCTTCACACGCTACTGATCCTCACAACACTTAAAACGTCCTTCTGTAATTCCTCTCATGACCTATTTCATACATCATACTCTATTCCTCTATTGCCCTCATCTAATTCCGTTGCTCACCTTTGAACCTTTCCTGTTATACTGAGTAGCATCATGGTGGTGAATCATCACGAATCGAATACTTATGCCGATTTAGAGGCTCTTCCTAAGTATGAAGCCACCAAACACATTTTTCAGAAAGCCGGATGGGAGCCATTATTCAAGAAATTTGACGGGTATGATGACATAATTACACTTCAATTCGCTCTGCACTTTCATGGTGGACTAGCTAAAGTGGGCGAGCTGGAATTCGAAGTCACAGAGAATTTCATTTTTGAAGCAATTCAGTTACCCAGCACTGGTCAGAAATGGACGAAGGGCCACCCAGTCAACAAAAATCTCTGCATGCAGCTCCTGCAACCCCAGTATCGGAAATTACAATGGTCAAAAGGCACATCAAGGTCATGGTTGGAACCGAAATGGGCTCAATTGCTATCCATACTCCAACACTACCTCACTTGCGAAGGTCGGTACATGATCATGTTTCCCTGTCATGCTCAACTCCTAGTGCATTTCAAAGGTAACCATTTGGTGAACATCCCCTATTTTTTTGTTGAAGAGTTTAAAGAAAATGGTAGAACAAGTTCGCAAAGAAAAATATTTTAGAGGCAGTCTGTTTCATTTTGGTCTTGTCAAAATTTTGGTTAAGTTTGCGTTATCCCACAAACAGGAATCTTGGGATATGTTCGTTGTAAGAACCCTAGCTTCTGACAAATCTAAAGATAAAAATATTGAGTCCACTGCTCCACAGAAGAAGTCGAACTCTAAGAAAAAGGTTGTTAAAACCCTAGCCAAAATCTGTGATGACCCTGAGAATACACCAGATTGCACAATTGAGGCCAGTGATGATAATCCTGGCACTGGACATTCATTTGATGTCCATGGTTCTGATGGTGTGGAAACTAACCATGAAAGAGTGGAAAACACTGTCCCTACAGATGAAAATGTTGAAATTCTGATTTCTTCTTCGACTACTAAAAATATTATTGATGTGGAACAACTTGAGGAGTTAATCGACAAACCTAGAAGAAATCCCAAACATAAATGCACACACACACTTTTAGATATGGATAACTCCATGCCTAGTTACCCATTACAGGAAAGATTGAAAAGTATGTATGATCATGAGGAGGCTCTGGAGTCTTCTTAGATGACATGGACTCTCTCCCAATTGATTTGAAAAGTCTGTAAAGTCAATCAACAAGATAATGTGCCCAAATAAATTGAGTGGGACAAGCCGATTCAAATGCTAGTCGATACCCCTATTTAGGTATATGATGAGTACAATCATGAAACCAGTCCAGTCGACACCCTTGTTCAAGTATATGATGAGTTTACTCATGAATCTAGTCCAGTCGACACCCCTGTTCAAAGACCAGATGAGTTCACTCATGAATCTAGTCTAGTCGACACCTCTGCTCAAAGACCAGATGAGTTTATTCATGAGTCCAGCCCTCAAACACAACAAGGTCGTGGTATGACATTCAAATATTACTGTGAAATCTCTTCCAGTAGATCTTTGCGACCAATGGTTGTCAGATTGGAAAACAAGAATCGCAGGTTAAAAGAGAAGTTACATGAATATGCCATACTGGATCGACATATCAAAACAGAAAATGAACTTATGAAACTCATGCAGGCTCACTTCTTGTCAAATATTGAACGATTAAAATAAAAAAATAAAGGTCTTTTTCAGAAGAATAGGAGACTGCAGAAGATTTCCAGGAAGCACATCACCATTAATCAGGTTCTTAAGAAGGAAATCAGAAACATGAAGAAACATAAGAAATTGAAAATGTTGGTTGCAGCTGCTGCAACACTCTGATAAATCTTAGTTTTTTGTTTCCTGAGGACAGACAAAGACTTCATCTTGGGGGAATGTTAGTCTCCAATTTTGACCATATTTTTGCCTATATCATGTCAGATATACCCCCATTTTCATATCTAGTATCATTTCCTTCTGGCCTTACCATGACACATTTTACATCCTTTTGCCCTAAATGGAGCTATTCAATGTATTCCTATGATTCAAGTTATTTTTAATGTATTTTGATATTTTAAACTAATATTGATACTAACGTGACATGAGTTAGGTACTTGTTCCCTTGAAACATACTTATCAGTACCAGGTACCGGCTCACACTTAGTGGAGATGTCAAAGACTTGCATGACATGGCCAGATTGGATTGACAGTCTGATTCATATGATTGATTGAGTCATAACTCAATGTGATGACTTAGAGCGAAATTGTAGAACCGTTTATTATGATGCTTTATGATCCACGCTTCTTGACATTGCATGTCATGAAGTTGTGAAATTAGTTTCAACTAACTATGAGTCATTTTCGGATCTAAGATTTGCTTATATTAATGCACCTATGTTCAAGACTATTTTGGGGAGGATCTATATAAACTCAGATTGCTCTCAAGAAACATTGGTTATGATATACTATGTTATGTTATTTCTGATAATACAATTTGCTATGCTTTATATCATTTTTTGTGAAATGATTTGAGTTTGTTTATGAATTATGGAGCGTGAGGTATGAAACAATTATGCATGGAATAACTTGAGTAGCTCTGGTTTCGTTTTAGGGCGACTGCACCTCTTGGTTGGGCCCACCAACAGGTTCAATTCGATGTCTCTTTTCCACAGTATAGTTAGTTTATTTCTAGTTCTAGAATCTATGTGTGAGTTAGTTTTTAATTTGAAGTTACTCTGCTAAAATTATGGCTTAGTCATTTTTCGTTTAGATTATTCTCAGTTTGATATTATCCTGTAGCTCGTTGAATGTTGGAATGAGTTATTTTCCATTGTAAAATTTGAAGAATGAACCAAGTGCTTAGTCTAGATTTGCTTTGTTTTCCAGCTTCCAGTTCGATCATGATTTAAAGATAATTTGAGTTTAGACTTACTCTATTTTGTTAAGATAGCTAGCTTATGGTCTGGTTAAAGGAAGCTTCCAGTACTTGTAGGGTAAAATAAGACATTTATTAGTTTCACCTTTGTTAGATTTAGAACTGCTTGATACTTAGATTAAATAAGAGGTTTTTAAAATGTTGTCTCTTTTATGGTTCAGATAGATATTTTGATGATTAGATGTTTCATATAATGGTAGATAGCCTTGGGTGATTTCTCTAGATTAGGAATAAAAATACCTTTGCTTAACTCATAACTGTTTCCATTTGATTAATTAGACAAGATATGATTAGTTTTAAGATAATCATTAGGATTCAGTTTATAAGAGTAAGTTTTTGTTTTCTTCATAGAATAACCTTTAGGTAGGAATTAGAATCTTACCAGCACATATAGTGTAGCATCTCTAATTTCACTTACGCTGGTTTGACAATTTAGTGTTTTCAGGTAATTAAAATCTTTAATACAACAGCCTGACAAAACCCTCTTAAACAACAACTTCCTCAAAGTTTACATCTCTCACTAAGTTATTAAACCAGCTAGCAGGGTCCTCCTCATGACCTCAGGCTGAAAATCGAGAGATAAGAGCCCGTGTTAGCAAGGTTTCGAAACTTCAGAAGTTCTCGGACTTCGGGAGTTTCGAAAAGTGTTGAAAAATTCCTAGATCGCTCAACAACAGAGGAAATCAACGGTCCACGTCCTCCACTGAGATTCTATGGTTAAGAAGGGGGCTTCAACAATATATGCACATCATACCTTTTTCCAAATCCCTGAAGTCCCAAAATGTCACCACGTGCCCCTATCCTTTCGATGTTCGGTCATTGACAAGCGACGATCTTCATCTTACATTTTTGGCATTTCAACGATCGACTATCATTATTGGACTTTCAGCCTTCAGTGATAGACAATTCTCGTCTAACATTCATTTTACCACACTAGGCCCAAACTCCTGAACTCCTGATATCTCGCCGCATGGCCTTGGCCCTTCAACGGTCAGTGTTTGACGATTTGTGTTGGACGTTCCTATATTTTACCACTCACTGAACCTTCTAAACTTTGAAGTTGTCTAAACTCCTAGGGTCCTAATTACGTCATCAACCACGTTGGCCAGGTAGGCACGAACTAGTAGCTGACACGCGATGAGGTTTGAGGGGTGATACATGTCCTTGATAGGGGGTGACACTTGTCATTATCTAACAAGAACAATGGGTATTTGAATCGTCCAAAACTGGGTGACACGTGGCACACGTAATGCGGGTCCACATCACATCGAATGATGTCATCAAGCCACATAATCATAGACTGATACTGCTCAGTCCTTCCATCTAATGGTCCGCAAGACTCCATGTAGATGCAGAGATCTATGGTTCTCATTACCACCCGGCTCTAGGCTTCAGTGCTTACCGAATCCTCTTGATGCAAATCCCCTGAAGATATAAGTCTTCAAACTCTTGGATCTTGTGAGACATGTCCTCTTCGACTAACGATCGTGATTTACTTCGATGTTTGCGACTTCAGTGATTTTGACGCCTTGAAAACCCCCAGCCAAAATCCTCCATAATACGAAGTCTCCAGACCATGGGATCACTTTCCACGTACCTGTTCATCCAATGGTCTTGATTACTTCAACAGTTTGGTATTTTGGGAGTTTGACGTGTATCTCCTGGATTTCCCTCCGGACCATGCCGGATCTATCGCGACGTGTACCTAGCCTCTACGACCATGATCTACTCTAGTCTATAGAGCTCTGAGTAAACTCACATGTCCCTATATTTCTGAATGCCCGCACTCCCAGATAATTTTTGATTTGTGGACACATGTCCCTTCCCTTTCAATGATCTAGATTTACTCTGCAACTTCAGTGTTCGAGAGTTTTTACGCTAGACTACTCTTGTTCTCCCGAAGTAGAACTTCACTGAAGCGCTTAATGTCACCCTTCCTATATCCGATCTAATGACTGAGAACAATTCATGATCGATCCCCAGATCGATGGCCCTCATCGATTCACAACTTTATCCTTTGGCTACTTTCGAGGATTTTGGAGTCACAAATCCTGAAGTCCCGAAGCCTAAATGGCTAGCTCCTTTTGGGATGGAACAAGGTTCCTAGGCTCTAGTCACATGGATATTTTGGAAATTCTAGGGGCTAAGTGCTAATACTTTATCAACAAAGGGTTTAAGGACCTGGGCATGATCCCTTGGTCATATGGATGAATAATCGAAAGGAAAAATTCCCTTCTCCCACTGGATCTTGAACTTTGACATTCCCGCTTAGGTAAAACTCAAGGGATTGGCAGGACGTAGACATTTCAGTCGTCCTACCCTGACCCTCCTACAGATTTCCATTCCATAACTATCTAGAAACAAAACTGAGATAAATTCAAAAACCATATAGATATAACAATGTACAAAAATCACATAGATTTTCTAATAACCGTTCAAATACTGAAAGGCTAAATCATAAACACAAACATGTCATCATCACATTCAATATAATACACAAAGTATGAAAATACTTGTCAGAACTGGAAAATGTGAAGAAACTATTGAAAGGGGTGCCCGTTCCCTCCCAACCATAGTCACAGTCACTCCTAATGGATTTACCATTGGCCACCCCCAAGCTAGACGATGATGCTCTGAGAGATGTTCTTTCTCTTTGCTCCACAATAGGCAGGGACAAAGGTTACTCTCCTTCTCCCACAAGAACTGGGTATTTGGTTTTCTCTACTCCAAGCAAGGAGGTCTGCACAAGTACTTCCTCAGTTACTCATCAACCCTGTTTATCATCTTGTAGCCAAACCTATTCCATAGCTTCTTTCAACCAAAATGAGCTCACTGCTCACCTTTTTTTCTTTCTCAACTTCAGAATCAAAGTATATTTATTGCTCTTCTTAGGAGAGTGTTTTCTCTCTACTCTGTTATCTTGCAGATCAGTCTCTCTGTCCTCGAATTACCTCATTTATTTCCTTCCTCAACAAGGTTGTGTGGGTCGAAATCCCCATTCGTGGTCAGGCCTGGAAGCGTTACAGATGGGTACCCTACCCCATCTCCTCATTAAATCTTGAGGATGGCCTTCCAGCTACCATCATGATTGGTAATTCATTTCTGGGTCAAAGGATTGTTGAGCAATTAAACCCAGTAGGTACTGGTCTGGTGAGGGTCATCTCAACCATAATTGGTTTCCCTTCACCATCTCTCTCATAGAATCCATGGTCTATCTTGGAAAACTCTCCTCCTTTCAGCAGTTGTGCAACACATGTTAAAATTCTATTAATAACAAGAATTCATACATTGACCCTTTTATACAAGGGTTCATCAAATCAAACATTCACACATATTTAGTCCACCATAGTCTCTTGGCCAGTTATAGTTATATTTACAAACTGGGGGAAACAAGGGTATTACAATCCCCTCCCACTTAAAGGAACATTGTCCTCGATGTTATATCTGTCGATGTGCTTTGTATGTACATAATTAAATAAAGATGGATATGCCTATCTCATGGTATCCTCCATTTCACATGTAGCCTCATCTGGGCCAAAGTGATTCCACTGCACCTTGACCTGTGCAATGGTTATTTTCTTGTGTGGGGTTTCCTTCCTGTCTATTATTCATTGAGGGTCTGGTAGGAATTCTCCCTTGGGTTCCATCTGAATCATATACCAATCAATAATATGATTAGAATAATGTACATACTTCTTTAATAAAGAAACATGGAAAATATTATGTGTTCACTGTGGGAGGAAGTGCTATTCGATAGGCTACTAGTCCCATTCTATATAAGACTTCAAAGGGTCCACTATACTGAGGTTCCAGCTTAGCAAAATCTCCCATCCTCAGAGAAATTCTCCTGGGTCTAACTCAGAGATACACATGATCCCTTGCTTTGAATTCTCTAGGAGTCCTTTTCAGGTCTTCATAACTCTTTTGTCTATCCTGGACTATCTTCAGATTTTCCTTGATCTGAGCCACTTGTTGTTCCATTTCCTTTAGCATATATGGCCCGATTGTAAATTTGTCTAATGGGTTCTTCCATCTTATTGGAATGTTTCATTTCCTTCCATAGAGGTCTTCAAAAGGAATCATTTTTAATGACTCTTGATATCCATTGTTGTAAGAAAATTCTACCAGTGGTAGGTAGTCCTCTCACTCGTTGGGTTGACGCATTACATGAATCCATAAAATGTCTTCTAATACTTGGTTTACCCTCTCTGTCTGCCCATCAGTTTGAGGGTGATAGGCAGTACTAAAGAGTAATTTTGTTTCAAAACCAACAAACAAATATTTCCAAAAGTTTGAAGTAAACCTTGTATCTCTTTCAAATATAATTTACTTAGGCATGCCATGTAGTATGAATATCTCTTTCATAAAGATGATGGAAATATCTATTTTCTTGTAAGTTAAATTGACAGGTATGAAGTGAGAAAATTTTCTCAGTTTGTCCACAATTACCATGATGACATTATTCTTTTTGGTTGATCTTGGTAATCCTGTGATGAAATCCATGGATATGGTTTCCCATTTCCATTCGGGAATTGGTAGGCATTGCAACAGCCCTGTTGGGTGCCGATGCTCTACCTTGACTTGCTGACATTCTAGACACTTAACTAAATAATCAGCTATGTCCTTTTTCATTCCGGGCCAATAGAATAATTTCCTAGTSGCTGTGATCATTTTTTGATAACCAGGATGACCAATATATGGTCTCTTGTGTAGTTCATCCATTATGAACCTCTTCAAGTCGCCACAAATTGGAATATACAAATTTCCCTTGTACATTGGCATGTCTTCATTAATCATCTGGTAACCTTCATACTTCATCCATGTGGGCTCTTTMTTTAGGTATGATGTCACGGTCTTGAAAAATGCATCTATATCTTGTGCAGGTTTGACCCTCTCTTTGATGTCTGATTCACTGGTGCTTACAGCTGCCAAGTGAACTACTTTCATTCTTATACTAAGGGAATCAAACACCCTATTCTCCTTTCCTTTGATATGTTTGATTTCAAAATCAAACTCACTAAGGAGATCCATCCACCTAGCTTGTCTCACATTGAGTTTTGGTTAGTCAAACAAATAGCTCAACCCACTACGGTCTGTCATAAGTACAAATATTCTACCTAAGAGGTAATGCCTCCACATTTTTAAAGAATTCACTATGGCAACCAATTCCATATCATGGGTCACATTATTTGTTTCATGCTCATTCAATTTTATGGACTTGTGGCAAATCACATGTCCTTCTTTCATAAGGACTCCTCCGAGCCCTTCCTTGCAGGCATCTGTACATAGAAGGAAATCCTTGTTTGGATCTACAATATTCAGTACAGGTGCATTGGTTAGAACATATTTCATCTCTTGAGATATTTCTTCACATTCTGACATCCAAATGAATTTAACCCCCTTTTTCTGAAGGGAGGAGATTGGGCAACCAATCTTGGAGAATCCTTTTATGAATCTCCTATAGTATCTTGCCAGGCCCATAAGGGATCTAATATAAGATAGATCCTTTGGGTTAGGCCAATCCATGATGGATTTAATCTTGTTAGGGTCAATTTCCACTCCTTCCTAAAAAATAACATGGCCTAGGTAGTGAACTTGTTTCTAGAAAAAGTTACACTTACTGAGCTTGGCATAGAGATGATATTCTCTTAGTACCTAGAGTACTAGCTTGATATGTTCTTCATGCTCTTCTGTATTCTTGGAATAGATTAGGATATCATCAATGAAAACCGATACAAACCTATCCATGAAATTTCTGAATACATTATTCATTAAGAACATAAAAGTGGTTGGTGCATTGGTAAGCCCAAATGACACCACCAAAAATTCATAGTGACCATATCTTGTCCTAAAGGATGTATTGTGGATATCTTCATCTTTAATTCAAACTTGATGGTATCTAGACCTCAATTCAATATTGGAGAATATGGTGGCACCCCTTAATTTGTCAGACAAGTCATCGATCCTAGGCAAGGGATACTTATTTTTGATGGTCATCTTATTGAGTTGTCTATAATCTATGCACAGTCTGAGTGTGCCATCCTTATTTTTCACAAACAAGGCTGGTGAGCTCCCCATGGAGACACACTAGGAAAAATGTAGCCTTTATCCCACATCTCCTTCAACTACAGTTTGAGATCAACTAGTTCTGGTGTACTCATCCTATAGGGTGTTCTAGACATTGGCACTGCTCCTGGTACAAGTTCTATTGAAAAATCAATATCCCTCCTTGGAGGTAGACCTGACACCTCTTATGGGAATACATATTTATATTCTCTCAATATGGGATGGTCTTCTAGGCTGGGTTTGTCATTATCAACAGAGTTTAGTACTTGTATTGCATACAAGGGACATCCCTTTCTGCAATACTTCTTCACTTGGAGGGCTGATATTTGTCTCACTAAGACAAGATTTTGAATCCCTTGTAGGGTTACCCTCCTTCCTTCTTCATTTTCACACTCCAAAGTTTTACTGTAACAATCCAACTTGGTTTTTTAGGTAGCCAACCAGTCCATGCCAATCAGTAGATCATAATATCCTAGAGGAAGTATGTTTAGGTTTTCTTGGGTGGGAAACCCACTCATGACAAATTGGCATGATGGTATGACCTCTGTTACGTTTCTTTTGGTTCCAGTGGCTAGTTGTACCATGCATGATTTAACATGTTTAACTTGTTGCAATTTACATTTCTCAACATTTCAAGGGGCAACATAGCTCAAATTAGAACCATGGTCAATTAAAATGGAAACAAGATGGTTGGAAATCGTACCTTCCATCTCCACCGCTGAAGCTTGGTGGTCAACTTGTCTATTATCCAAGGCTGCATAAGTTTGTGGTAGGCTTCAAGCCACATCATTGACTGTGGTAGCCTCTTGGACATTGTAGACCCTCCAAGGGTTCTGTTGCCTATGTGGATAGTCCCTCAACAGATGTTCCTATCCACAACCCTAACATTTCAAGGTTTCTCTCTTCATGTAATCAGTCTTACTTGGAGCTGCTCTAAATGGTTTATTTCCAATATGGGATGGAAATTTTTGATGATACACACTTTTGGTAGGAAGTCTCATCCTAGATCTCTTACCAGGGTTCTTGAATTTTGAGGGTTTAAACCCCTTCTTCTTGAATCCCAAATTGTTTTTCTTCTTCCAGTATTCCTGGGGTTCCATCTTACTCTTGAATTTCTCATAGCAATACCTTGCTTTTCAAATGGTATCTCCTAAGGTCTTTGGCTCGTCAAACTCAATTCTGTCCTGGTATGACTGAGGTAAGCCACTAATAAATTGTTGCATCTTTACCTTTTCATATTTTATGTAGGGCACATACCTCATCAACTCGAGAAATTTGTTGATATACTCATCTATGGTGAGTTGTCCCAACTTGAGTTCATATAACTCCTTGGTCTTCCCATCAAAGTACTTTTCTGACAGGTACTTCTTCTTGAAGTATTTCTCAAATTGTTTCCATGAAAAGTCGTTCTCATGGACTCCTTTCACATTCATAAGGTCCTCCCACCAAATGGAAGCTTTCCCATTCATGTTGAAAATGGATATCCGAGCCTTTAAGTTTTCAGAGTAGTCATAGACTCTGAAGTACTTCTTCAAAACGAGTAGCCAAACTTCTACTTCCTCCCCCTTATTAATCTCTCCATCGAAGGTGGGTGGTTTGGATTTCTTGAATTCTTCAGGGTCACGACTCTTGGAATGTTTCCTCTTCTTTCGAGAATGGGAACTAGTTTTGCCACTAGAAGATTCTTTGAAGTTTTCAGTCTCCTCACCAAAGGAATGTTCCATTGAATGTCTCTTGGCTCCATGTCGAGCCTTCTTTGAAGTTCTCCTCTTGGCGTGGCCACTTTTAGGACCATGCTTATGTATCTCAGGCAGAATTGGAGGTTTCTTAGTATGATGCTTGTCCACATGACTGACAACTGGACCATGTTGTAGTTGCATTTGTATATATGATAGACTTTGTGGTAGGAATGCATTAATTTATGTCTATTTTTTCTGCTCCTTGATCACCCTTTCATTGTCAGCCTTATAACTCTTTAATTTTTCCATGAGGCTTCTTACAGTTTCGACCAAATTTGGAGGGGTTTCCACCACCCTCCTTTCATCAGATTCTTCCTCTCTATTGTGGGAGCTCTCCCCCAACTTCTGATGTGTTTCCATCCTTTAGTTGTATTACTCCTATTTTCACTGACTGTTTGAGTGAAGATATAACATTTTCTGTTAGTTAGTAATCTACCAATTCATGAAAAACACATATAATTGCTAGGTGAAATTAGTCCTTATTTAGAAACATTAGCAACCTACAGTGCAAACTTTTAAAACATCTATCAACAATAGAAGGGATAAGGTAGGGAGTTACCCCATAAGTTTTATAATTTTTTTTTTATGTGACTCGTGCATGATCCCAAGCAGGCCAAGTGTTGTTGCCATGCTCTGATACAAATTTGTAACACGCCCAACCTCTAAATAGCCTTTCTAGGGATGGGGCATCACTTTTTTTTCTTTTTCCCTGGTTCATTTTCGGTCCCTTGCTTAAGAAAAACATTCTTAAACAAAAACTTTACCAAAGATTACATCTATCACTAAGTGATTAATCCAACTAGCGGGGTCCTACTAGTGATCTTAGGTTGAAAACTGGGAGCTAAGAGCCTATGTTAGCAAGGTTTCGACACTTCGGAAGTTCCCAGACTTTGGGAGTTCCCAAAAGTGTTGAAAAATACCTAGATTGTCGAACAACGGAGGAAATCAACGGTCCATGTCCTCCACCGAGATCCTATGGTTAAGTAGGGGGCTTCAATGATCTACACACATCATATCTTTTGTCCAAATCCCCGAAGTCCTGAAATGTCGCCACGTTCACCTAGCCCTTTGACGTTTGGCCTTCGACAAGCGACAATCTTTGTCTTACATTTTCGACATTTCAGAAATCAACCATCATTATTGGACTTTTGTCCTTCGACGATCGACAATTCTCGTCGAATATTCCTTTTACCACACTAGTCCCAAACTACCGAACTCCCAATATCTCTCCACGTGGCCTTGGCCCTTCGACGGTCGAAGTTCGATGATTTGTGTTGGACGTTCCTATATTGTACCGCTCACTGAATATTTCGAAGTCCATAGTTTTCTAAACTCCAGGGGTCCTAATTACATCACCAACCATGTTGGCTAGGTAGGCATGGACTAGTAGCTGACCCATGGTGAGGATCGAGGGGTGACACATGTCCTCGATAGGGGTTGACATGTGTCATGCTCTAACAGACACAATGGGCATGTGAATTGTCTAAAACTGGGTGACACATGGCATGCATAATGTGGGTCAATTTCACATCGAATGACATCATCAAGCCACACAATCATAAACTGATACTGCTCGGTACTTCCATCTAACAGTCCGCAAGAATCCATGTAGATCAAGAGATACACGGTTCTCATTACTTCACAACTTCGGGCTTCAACACTTACCGAATCCTCTTGACACAAATCCCCCGAAGAGTTGTCTCTAGACTCTCAGATCTTTCACCACGTGTCCTCTTCGACCAATAGTCGTGATTTACTTTAGCGTTTGCAACTTCAGCGATTTTCACACCTTGAAAACCCTCAACCAAAATCCTCCAAAGTACGAAGTATCCGGACCAGGGGATTGCTTGCCACATACGCATTCATCTAACGGTCCTAATTACTTCGTATATTCAAAATTTTGGGAGTTCGACGTGTATCTCTTAGCTTTCCCTTTGGACCACACCAGATCTATCTTGACATGTACCTAGCCTCTACAATCAGGATCTACTTTGACTTGTAGAGCTCTAGGGAAATTCACGTGTCCCTATATTACGGAATGCCTAGACTCCTAGATGATCATTGATATGTGGAAACATGCCCCTTCCCTTTCAACAATCCATATTTAGTCCATGACTCTGATGTTTGGGAGTTTTGACGCTAGACTAATCTTGTTCTTTCGAAGTAGAACTTCACCGAAGTGCTTAACGCCACCCTTCCTATATCTGATCTAATGGCTGAGAGTGATCCATATTGGATCCCCAAATCGATGACCCTCATTGATTCTCAACTTTGGCCTTCGACTACTTTCAAGGATTGTGGAGTCACAAGTCCCGAAGCCGAAATAGATAACTCCTTTCGGGCTGGTGCAGGGTTCCTAGGCCCTGGTCACATGGATACTTTGGAAATTATAGGGGCTAAGTGCTAATCCTTTAGAAAAAAAGGGTTTAAGGACCTGGGCACAAGCCCTCGGTCATATGGATGAATAATCGAAAGGAAAACTACCTTCTCCCACCGGATCTTGAACTTTGACATTCCCACTAAGGTAAACTTCAAGGGATTAGCATCATGTAGACATTTTAGTTGATCCTATCCTGACCCTCCTGCGGATTCCTATTCCATAACTATCTAGCAACGAAACTGAGATAAATTGAAAAACCATATAGATATAAAAGTGTACATAAATCACATAGCTTTTCTAATAACTGTTGAAATATTGAAATGCTAAATCATAAACACAATCATGTCATCATCACATTGGATATAATACATAGAGTATGAAAATACTTATCACAACTGGAAAATGTGAAGAAATTACTGAAAGGGGTGCCCATTTCCTCCCAACCATAGGCACAATCATTCCTAACAGATTTACCACTGTCCACCCTCGAGATAGACCATGATGCTCTGAGAGAGATTCTTTCTCTTTGCTCCACAACAGTCAAAGAGAAAGGTTACTCTATTTCTCCCACAAGAATTGGGTATCTAAGTTTCTTGACTCCAAAAAAAGAGGTCTGCACGAGTACTTCCTCAGTCACTTGTTAGTCCCATTTATTAGCTTGTAGAAAAACCCCTTCTATGGATTATTTCAGCCAAAACGAGCTCACTGCTCATCTTTTTTATTTCTCAACTTTAGAATTGAAGTATATTTACTGCTCTTTTCAAGAGAGTGTTTTCTCTCTACTCTTCTATCTCACACATCTGTCTCTCTATCCCTGAATTACCTCATTTCTTTCCTTCCTCAGCAAGGTTGCATGGGTTCGAATCCCCATTCGTGGTCAGTCATGGAAGCCTTACATATGGGTACCCTGCCCCATCTCCTCATTAATTCTTGAGGATGGCCTTCCAACTACTAGCTTGACCGGTTATTCATTTCTGGGTCAGAGGACTGTTGAGCAATAAAATCCAGTAGGTACTGGTTTGGTGAGGGTCATCTCAACCATACGTGTTTTCCCTTCACCATATCTCTCATATCATCCATGGTCTATCTTGGAAAACTTTCCTCCTTTCAGTACTTGTGCAACACATATTCAAATTCTATTAATAACATAAATTCATACATTGACCCTTTTATACAAGGGTTCATCAAATAAAACATTCACACATATTTATTCTGCCATACTCTCTTGGCCAATTATAGTTATATTTACAAACTGGGGGAAACATGGGTATTACAAGAATTTTCACGGAAGAAATGATAGCACACTATGAGGATACAAGGAGCAATAAATATCAAGAAAAAGGGTTTAGTTGCGAAGCACATTGAGAACTTCCAAAGATTGAATATAAATGTAACATATATTTTAGATGAGCATCTGATTGATGTATTCATAGGAACTTTAAAGGATAACATTCAACATGAATTTCTTCTTTGGGAACCCAAATCATTGGAGAATGCATTTAGGGTGGCGAGAAATATTGAAAATAAAAATATGGCTATGGGTACTAGAATGATGTTAAGAACCAATATCAGATCTGAAGATATAATCAACACAATTATTGAATACACAATAGATCCACAAAGCAATATAGAAGAAACCACACTTTATTATTACCAAACCCTTGAGGTAGGGCAACACCATACAATGGATCCTATTATGGAAGGGATCCTCTCCTGTTCACTTGCCTCTTCGAGGGGGCATCCTCCTATTGAGCTACCGCTCCAAATACAATAT
>JASDQU011312983.1:23370-44296 GCA_032191745.1 Picea mariana
ATTTAAGCTTTGATTGTTTACTTAAATACAAACGACCTTTGTATTGAAGCTCATCCTAGAGCGAAGAGTACCCTGGGGAAGCCAGAGCCTTGGTCTGCAATTGCTGGATTAGATGTGAACTTTTGGGATCTTGAAGCCATTCTTGGCGCACAGCTTGGAGCCAATCAGGTACAATGAAGGAAAGGGAAAAAAGGGATCCTTCTTCTTCATATTTTCAGGACAGTGCATCCGCCACTACATTATCTTTTCCCTTCTTGTAAATGATCTCATAATCATAACCAAAGAGCTTAGTCACCCATTTTTGTTTCTCCTAGGAGGAAATGCGTTGTTCCAGAAATTACTTGAGGCTTTGATGGTCTATCTTTATTTGGAAGCGTTGCCCCAAGAGATAAGGGCACCACAACTCAACGACATGCAGAATAGCCAACATTTCCTTTTCATAAATGGGTTTTCCCAGATTCCTTTCAGACAGTTGCTTGCTGGTGAAGGCCAAAGGTCGACCCTCTTGCATAAGGACAACGCTGATTCCTTTCCCTAAGGCATCACATTCCAACACAAAGGTCTTTGTGAAATCAGGAAGGGCCATAATCGGAGTGGTGCACATGGATGTCTTCAAGGTTTGAAAACCTTGAGCAACGACTGAAGTCCAAATGAAATATTTCTTTTTGAGGAGAGCAGTGAGAGGTGCTGCAATCTTTCCATAGTTCTTAACAAACTTGTGATAATACCCTGTTAAGCCCATAAATCCATGCAAGATTTTGAGAGTCTTTGGGTGCAGCCAATCTTGCATAGATTCAATCTTTTTCGAATCCACCCTGATGCCATCCTTTCCAACCAGATGACCCAAGTATTCTACTTCTGAGGCACCAAAAGCACATTTAGACTGTTTCAGGAAAAGTTGGTGCTGGGAGAGGAGATGGAGAAATTGATCCACATGAGTAAGATGGTCAGTCCAGGTTTTTATATAGATGAGGATATCATCAAAGAAAACTAAGACAAAATGATGGAGAAATGGACAAAAGACATGATTCATGAGGCTTTGGAGGGTGGAGGGGGCATTACACAAGCCAAAGGGCATGACCAAAAACTCATAGTGGCCCTCATGAGTTGATGTAAGACCGCCCACCTTTGCCTTAGCAGAGTCTCTGCACGACCTCCCAGTCTTAAGGATCGTTCACTCTAATTCATGAGTCAAAGCGGCTCTTCCGATTCCTCTCTGGAATCTCAATTTGATCGATCCACATGTCCTTTTTTTCGTAGCTTGCAATATCGCAAGTTCGCGAGTCGAAGCTTCCGACTCTTCTCTTCCAATTCCACGAGACCCGAAATCACGAAACGGTTATGGCTCCTTCCTCTGTCAGCGCCTTCCTCACACAACCGCCGGCTAGGCTAAGCGTTAGCACCTTTCACTATTCACCGCTTCATGAGTTTCGACATTCAACCTTGGCACCTTCCCTTCACGAACCCTCGAGAAGTGATATTGACTTTTCTTCTCACGTTCTCGCTACTTGCGACTTTGTGAGTCGAAGGGTCGAAGTCTTGTTCTCTTATCTTGCGAACCCCTGAGATGCGAGAGGTCAATGGGTGTTGACTCCGTTCTCTAGGTGATGCATGTCTACCTATCTGTCGCGCGGGCCCCACCTCAAGGTTCTACCTCGTTTCCACATGAGCCTCAGCTCTCAGCACTTCGTGACCTCTGATGTCGAAAGTGACCTATCTCAACCTTAAAACCCCCAAATGCACAAAATGCGATGGGGTTCTTGATCCAACGATCCTCCCTTGATCTAGATCCAACGGTTGTCTTCGCTCCTCACTATTTCACAACTCATGACTTAGAGCGCTCAACTCTTGGACTCTCACCCTATGAACCTCTGAGTTTGCGAGATCCCTTTGATCTCTGCCACCTGTCCTCCTTAGATGGACGGCTCTGATCCTCTTCGCAACTTCACTACTCATGAAGTCGAAAGACTTTCCTCTCTGGCTTTCGATATTTGAATCCCCAATATGGGTGATCTCATGACAACTGTCCTCCTTCGGATGGACCACTCAGATTCTTTCACGAATTCAAGACTTGTGACCCCCTGTGACACAATCTTATCAACTTGAAACCCCGGTAGCCGCAATACTGATGGGTCCCCTGATCTCCACCACGTGTCTCAGCGAACGAACGACCTAGATCAATTTTGGGACTTCTCTAGGTGTGAAGTCAAGATGTTCACCTCCATGAGTCCCGATGCCCGAATCTCCGAAATGGATGATTCCGCAACATGCGTCCTTCCGCAGACAAACGACTCAGATAAATTTTGTCTTTTCACAATTTCGAAGGTCGAGTGCTCGGACTCTCGTCCTCTGGACTCCTGAACTTCTGAAAGCTGATATCTTGATACAACCTCTTTGGGACTTCGCCTTTCACTTCTCTTTGCGTGAGGTTTAAACCTTGTGCATCTTTTGTCATATCTAACGGCTAATGGTTGTTCACTTGAGATCTGACGGTTTAGATCATTTCTCCTATGTGCTCCTCCTGCACTGCCTCCTGGATGTGGAAACATACAACGGTCCAGATCTTTTTGGCTAATTCGACGACAGCTATTGCTCCTACTGAGCCTTGGTTCTTTTCTTCTGGTCTTCGAAGAATTTCGAATGTTCAAAGGCCTCGACCTTTGTCCTCCTTTTCCTCCGTGAGCTCTGCGACTTGAGTCCTCGCCTATGCATATAAAAATGTTGTCCCTCCTGAGCTTCTCTCCTCGAATCCTCAAAGGATTCTTCGGCCTCTGTGCTTCTTGCAGAACCTTGACACACACAAGGTGTTATCCGTCCTAAGCTTTCCTGTAGCTTCGGCCTCCAAGGAAACTCGATATAATGCCCTCCTAGCACTCTTCAGCTCAAGCAACCTGATTGCTGATTCCTTCAAGGTGTTCAGTAACCCTGCGAAGATCCTTCGGTGGATTCTTCCTTAAATCACAGAACTCAAAGAGTTCTTTTCCTCTCTGTGCCTATATGCACATCTACTCAATGCCCACCTGGCAGAGTGTCTTCTTACAGAACATCCAGCAGTTCCATTCTCTACTGTGCACCCTATGCACCTGCTCAATGCCCTCCTGGCAGAGTCGTTTACAGAACTCCTCAGAGATTCTGTCTGCAACTATGTTCTCCACAACCTCACCTCCTAAGGTATTCAACAACCTCAAAGGTCTTCTTCTTAATTGTTGATTTCAGCTTCTGTGCCCACCTGGCATGTCTTTGTCTGACTCCTCAGAGTTCAGAAGTGCATCTAGGCATTGGTATTCAGAGACCGTAGTACTCTGTCACGCCCTCCTGGCATGAAACCACAAAGAACCTCTCTCTAGCCTGAAATCAAAACAACTCCCTGCAAATGTCTAGCATACATCTACAACATAAATTGAACACACAAAGACATTCACATAACACAGACGATATGCAGGAAAAACTGTTGTTTGTATTAAATGGAAAATGATTATTTTTACAAGGTGTTCCTGAGCACAACCTGTAACAAGGTCTTGGCTCCTCTTCTTCTCTCTCCTTCCCAAAACCCCTTACCAAATGAGATCGAAATTGATCTTTTTACAAGAGGGGGATCTTCGAGCTCTTCCCTCCAATCTA
Organism: Picea mariana; assembly: GCA_032191745.1. Lineage (NCBI taxonomy): Eukaryota > Viridiplantae > Streptophyta > Pinopsida > Pinales > Pinaceae > Picea > Picea mariana. The sequence continues at coordinate 26,992 of JASDQU011312983.1, forward strand.
CCTACCCTATTCAATTACATTGAATGGGCTGTCTAGTTCACAAATCAGATCTAGATCTCAGCCTTCAAAGCATTAAAGGCCTACCCACTTCTATGCCTGTGCAAAGCACGACCCCATGGCTCACCTCCTAAGGTATTCAACAACCTCAAAGGTCTTCCTCTTAATTGTTGATTTCAGCTTCTGTGCCCACCTGGCATGTCTTTGTCTGACTCTGCAAAGTTCAGAAGTGCATCTAGGCACTGGTATTCATAGACCGCAATACTCTGTCACACCCTCCTGGCATGAAACCACAAAGAACCTCTCTCTAGCTTGAAATCAAAACAACTCCCTGCAAATGTCTAGCATACATCTACAACATAAATTGAACACACAAAGACATTCACATAACACAGATGATATGCAGGAAAAACTGTTGTTTGTATTAAATGGAAAATGCCTGTTTTTACAAGGTGTTCTTGAGCACAGCCTGTAACAAGGTCTCAACTCCTTCTCTTCTACTCTCTCCTTCCCAAAACCCCTTACCAAATGAGATCAAAATTGATCTTTTTACAAGAGGGGGCTCTTCGAGCTCTTCCCTCCAATCTACCTACCCTATTAAATTACATTGAATGGGCTGTCTAGTCCACAAATCAGATCTAGATCTCAGCCTTCAAAGCATTAAAGGCCTACCTACTTCTACGCCTGTGCAAAGCATAGCCCCATGGCTCAACAGCCTAAACATTAAATTACATTCAAATTCTAAATGGAAGACGAGGGTTGCACCTCTCTTCAGCTTTGAATGCACGCAGTGACGTGGATGGATGGATGACGTGGAGAGATGTTCCTGCATCATACTTCTCAGCTGCAAAATTCATGAGCTCCTTCTCATGAGCTTCCTCTCTCAGATTTGGAAATCCTCCTGGATCCCACACAAATTTCTGGAGTTGTTCATCTACTCCATCTCCCTGCTGTTGCTGCTGCTGCTTCTTTCCTTCTGCTCAACTTCTCCTTGATGACAGTTTCTGCTGACCCTAACATTAGCTCCCTGATCATCTCAATCACTTTATCCAACTGCTCCAATGGCTAGCCCTGTTCATGCAGTCTCTCTAGCTGAAATTTTTTTCTGCAATTGGGTAGATCACTGTGATCTCTCATGCCTTCTTCATCTGCTTCCAACTTCACCTGTTGGATGTGCATGCCCTGCACTATCACCCTTCTCTCCAGGGCTTCAATCTGTTCATACAGATCAGCCAAACTAATGCTGTCTTCTTCTTCTTCTTCTTTTTCTGCAAGCTCAAAGGCTGCAGTCTTTTCAGTTTCTTGGCTGAAAATATTGAGCCATTCCTCGAAATTCTCATCATCCTCTTCTGCTTGGGCAGCCTCAAATATCTACTCCAATTCTTTTTTGACAGTCTCAGCTAGCTGTCCTACTTCTTTTGTTGCTGCCTCATCTGCAACACAGACTTTGGCCTCCTCTGGGCTATGTGGCAGGAATATCTGAATTCCTCCAATCAATAGAAGATTTCTCATATCTTCCTCCTTTTTCAGCTGCATCTGTTGATCCAAACTCACCTCTGAGTTCATGAGACTCTCACATAGCCTCACTTGCTTATCCCTGCCCACCTGGCAATGTGGTATTTCTTCACTGCCCTACTGGCAGACTATGAGATCAATTGATCTCATCTTCATCAGCACCCCAGGCCAAATTGAACGTACCTCCGAGTCCATGAGAATTTCAGATAGTCGCATCTCTGTTCCCTTGTCCACCTGGAAAACTGGAAACTTACCGTTTCCCTCCTGGCAGTCTGTGAGATCCTGCAGTGATCTCGATCCATTGCCCTCCTGGCAATGTGAAATTTCATGGCTGTCCTCATGACAGTCTGTGAGATCCTCAACTGATCTCAACTCTTTGCCCACCTGGCCATTGGAAATTTCTTCTCTTCCCTCCTGGCAGTTCTTGAGATCTTCATCCCATCCCATGTCATCCTTAGCATCACTGAGATTTCTCTCAGTCTCTGGCTCACATATTTGAACCCTTTTCTCTGGTCTGTTGAGGTTTTCAACATGCCTCAACCACCTTCTTAACAACCTATGTTGTCTTCTAGCCATCAAATCCTTGATTGGCCATTTTATCTTTGTATTCGTGGGCCATTCGTATACCCATCTTGACCTGGCATTCTGCTGCATCTCCAATGCAAGTTCATCCATCCTCATGTTCATCTCATCGAGTTCTTTATCCCATTCAACTTTTCTCATCAGCTCTGGGTCTTTCCTTTCAGCGTATCTTCGGCCTTCAGTAGCCATATCGCTATCTCTGTCTGCTCTCCTGGAAAACCTACTACTCACCTGCAAGCAATCACCACAGAGTCCCCAACACTCTGTTTTCCTTTGCCTTCTGCTTCTCTACCTAAAATCTACAGACATAGTCCTCACTTTGATACCAAAACTGATGCAAGACCTCCCACCTCTGCCTCAGCAGAGTCTCTGCGTGACCTCTTGGTCTTAAGGATCGTTCACTCTAATTCATGAGCTGAAGAAGCTCTTCCGATTCCTCTTTGGAATCTCAATTCGATTGATCTACAGGTCCTTTTTTTCGTAGCTCGCAATCTCATGAGTTCGCGAGTCGAAGCTTCCGACTCTTCTCTTCCAATTCCATGAGACCCAAAATCATGAAATGGTTATGGCTCCTTCCTCTGTCAGTGCCTTCCTCGCACGACCAACGGCTAGGCTAAGCGCTAGCACCTTTTTTTATTCGCCACTTCGCAAGTTTCGACATCCAACCTTGGCACCTTCCCTTCACGTACCCTCGAGAAGCGATATTGACTTTTCTTCTCATGTTCACACTACTTGCAACTTCACGAGTCGAAGGGTTGAATTCTCGTGCTCTTATCTTGTGAACCCCCAAGACGTGAAAGGTCAACAGGTGTTGAATCCTTTCTCTAGGCGACGCGTGTCTACCTATCTGTCACGCGGGACCCACCTCGAGGTTCTGACACATGTCCACACGGGCCTCGACTCTCAACACTTCATGACCTCTGATGTCGAAAGTGACCTCTCTCAACCTCCAAACCCTCAAATGCGCAAAATGCGATGGGGTTCCTGATCCAACGGTCCTCCCATGACCCGGATCCAATGGTTGTCTCCGCTCCTTGCTATTTCGCAACTTGTGACTTAGAGCACTCAACTCTTGGACTCTCACCCTGTGAACCTCTGAGTTCGTGAGATCCCTTTGATCTCTGCCACCTTTCCTCCTCAGATGGATGGCTCCGATCCTCTTCGCAATTTCGCTGCTCGTGAAGTTGAAAGACTTCCTTCTCTGGCTTCCGATATCCGAATCCCCGATATGGGTGATCTCGTGACACCTGTCCTCCTCCGGATGGACCACTTATATTATTTCATGAATTCAGGACTTGTGACCCCCTGTGACACAATCTTATCAACTCAAAACCCCGATAGCTGAAATACCAATGGGTCCCCTGATCTTCGCCACGTGTCTCAACGAATGGATGGCCCAGATCAATTTCAAGATTTCACTAGGTACGAAGTCAATATTCTCACCTCCATGAGTCTCGATGCCCGAATCTCTGAAATGGATGATTCTGCAACATGCGTCCTTCCGCAGACGAACAACTTAGATCAATATCGCCTTTTCATGATTTCAGAGGTCGAGTGCCCCGGACTCTCGTCCTCCGGACTCCCCAACTTCTGAATGCCGATATCCCGATACAACCTCTTCAGGACTTCACCTTTCACTACTCTTCACGTGAGTTTTAAACCTCGCGCATCTTCTGTCAGATCTAACGGTTGAAGGTTGTTCACTCGAGATCTGACGGTTCAGATCATTTCTCCTGTGCGCTCCTCCTGCATTGCCTCCTAGACGTGGAAACCTACAATGGTCTAGATCTTTTCAGCCGATCTGATGGTAGCTATTGCTCCTGCTGAGCCTTGGATATTTTCTTCCAGTCTTGGAAGAATTTCAAATGTTCAAAGGCCTTGACCTTTGTCCTCCTTTACCTCTGTGAGCTTTGCAACTTGAGTCCTCACCTACGCGTATAAAAACGTTGTCCCTCCTAAGATTCTCTCCTCAAATCCTCAAAGGATTCTTTGGCCTCTACGCTTCTTGTAGAACCTCGGCACACACAAGGTGTTATCCATCTTGAGCTTTCCTATAGATTCAGCCTCCAAGGAAACTCGTCCTTTTTTTTTTCCTTTCTCCCTTAGACGGAGAATATAATGCCCTCCTGGCATTCTTCAACTCAAGCAACCTGGTTGCTGAGTCCTTCAGGGTGTTCAGTAACCCTGCGAAGATCCTTCGGTGGATTCTTCCTTAAATCACAGAACTCAAAGATTTCTTTTCCTCTCTGTGCCTATCTGCACATCTACTCAATGCCCACCTGGCAGAGTGTCTTCTTACAGAACATCCAGCAGTTCTATTCTCTCCTGTGCACCCTATGCACCTCCTCAATGCCCTCCTGGTAAAGTCTTTTACAGAACTCCTCAGAGATTCTGTCTGCAACTGTGTTCTCCATAGCCTCGCCTCCTGAGGTATTCAACAACCTCAAAGGTCTTCCTCTGAATTGTTGATTTTAGCTTATGTGCCCACTTGACATGTCTTTGTCTGACTCTGCAAAGTTCAGAAGTGCATCTAGGCACTGGTATTCATAGACCGCAATACTCTGTCACACCCTCCTGGCATGAAACCACAAAGAACCTCTCTCTAGCCTGAAATCAAAACAACTCCCTGCAAATGTCTAGCATACATCTACAACATAAATTGAACACACAAAGACATTCACATAACACAGATGATATGCAGGAAAAACTGTTGTTTGTATTAAATGGAAAATGCCTGTTTTTACAAGGTGTTCTTGAGCACAGCCTGTAACAAGGTCTCAGCTCCTTCTCTTCTACTCTCTCCTTCCCAAAACCCCTTACCAAATGAGATCAAAATTGATCTTTTTACAAGAGGGGGCTCTTCGAGCTCTTCCCTCCAATCTACCTACCCTATTCAATTACATTGAATGGGCTGTCTAGTCCACAAATCAGATCTAGATCTCAGCCTTTAAAGCATTAAAGGCCTACCTACTTCTACGCCTGTGCAAAGCATAGCCCCATGGCTCAACAGCCTAAACATTAAATTACATTCAAATTCTAAATGGAAGACGAGGGTTGCGCCTCTCTTCAACTTTGAATGCACGCGATGACGTGGCTGGCTAGCTGGCTGGCTGACGTGGAGAGATTCTCCTGCATCATGAGTGTGAAAGGTCATATTGGGAATGTCTACCTCTTTCATACGTATCTGGTGATAGCCCGAGCGAAGATCAAGTTTAGTAAAGAATTGGGCGCCACTCAATTCATCCATGAGATCATCAATGACAGGAATGAGAAATTTGTCTTTAATGGTCAGTTTGTTGAGGGAACGAAAGTCAGGACACATTCTTCAAGAACCTTCTTTCTTCAAGACCATGAATACAGAAGAAGAGTAAGGGCTTGTACTAGGACGGATAACGACTGCATTAAGGAGTTCCTGAACCATTTTCTCAATTTCATTTTTTTGTGAGAAGGGGTGGCAATATGGGCGGATATTGGAAGGAAGGCTTCTGGGTACAAGGGGAATGGAATGATCATGAACATCATGGGAAGGAGGGAGGCCTTGGGGAGTGGAAAATACCATTTGATGTTTAGAAATGAGAGCTTGGAGGTCATGCGGCACCGGGGGTGTTTCTGTTGCTTGAATGGCATGGAGTTGGGAAATGACACCAGAATGACCTTTTTTGAGCAGCTTTTCCATGTGATGGGAACTAATGACCTCAAGTGAACCAACAATGATGCCTTGGAATTTATATTGGTGGCCTTCCTGGTCAAATTGCATGGTTAATGCCTTAAAATCCATGAGAATGGGACCCAAAGTTCTTAGCCAGTCTTCACCCAACACAATGTCACAACCACCCATGTCGATAGCAAACATATGGGATTTTAGGTGGTAGTCACCGATTTGGAGACGCACATTTTCAAAACACCCTCCACATTTCATGGAACCACCATTGGCAATCATGATTTGGAAATTGTTGACAGCATGGATGTAGCAATGAGTTTCTTGGGCAATGCGGCGATGAATAAAATTATGGGTGCTTCCACTATCAACTAGAATGATGACCTTCCGATGCTTGATGTAACCAATTAACTTGAGGTTTTGGGGAGCTAAAAATCCAGTGAGAGCATTGAGGGAAATGACGGGTTCTACTTCGGGAGGGTCTGAGGGAGGTGTTATGTCAGTGATTTCAGGTGACTCAGACACAAGGGGAGTTTCAACATCCTCTTCTGAAATGTCCTCAGAGATGGCCATAAAAAGATTTTGTTCCTTACACTTGTGGCTCGAGAAATATTTGTCATCACAATTATAACAAAGGCCCTTGAGTTGGCATTCAACCATTTCAACCCTGGTCAATTTTTGGATTTTTAATGGGGCCGAGGGAGTAGTGGGAGTGATGGGTTTAGGGCGAGGGATAAAGGAGGTTTTTTGGTTTTGAGATGATACAACCTGTTGTGCTTCTTTAGCTCTTTTAGTAGCCTCCACCCAAGTCAAGGGTCGAGCCATGAGGACATGGGCCTGAATCTCTTCCTTGAGGCCACTAATAAAACACTCTCGAAAGAAAGCATCAGTCATGCCCTTTGTTCAAAAATTCAGGCGTTCAAAGGCAGTTATAAAGTCTTCTACTATTCCAGATTATTTCAACTTTGTCAAACGACCCAAATGGTTGTTGTCTATGTCAAAGCATTCATAAAGCTCAGTCACAAATTGGGTCCAAGCAATATACCCTTGATAGGAAGTTTTTCTCCATTGCCACCATTGCCAATGTTCTTGATCTAGATGGAGAACACCATACCGGTGTTTGGCCAATTCATCTGTAATGCCATATAAAGAGAAATAATGTTCCATTTGGGTTACCCAACTAGTGGGGTTTGAGTCATCAAATTTGGTCACGTCCACCTGCGAAAGGTGTATGTCACATTGAAAGTGATGGGACTGAAAGGTATGGCAATGGGAGGAAGTTTCGCCTTCATTCTTTGGAGGTGCTTCAAAGAAATGGTCATCTATAGGGATCTTCAGTTTGGTGCAGAGTGATGCAAAGATAGATTCAAGCTGGGTGGTCATTTCTTGTTTGACTTACTCCATTAAGGAATGCATGGTTGTATTTATGGTAGCATGGATGGACGAATCGATGGAGGCAACAGTAGCACTGAGTTGTTTCACTTTTTTTTGGGTTTCTAGGAAACCAGATTGCATGGTGTTGAAGCGAGCTTCCAGGTCTTGGCTACGGGTATGGGCCATGAGGATGGGTGAATTGAAAAGGGGTGGGCAGGGTCAAAAAATTTGTCGAAAAATGATATGGATGAATGTGATAAGGGCAGCGAGATGAATCCAATGGAATAGGTCTCAAATAATGGTGAAGAATACTGTAGTGATGAAATCCCCAAATGCTTAACCAGAAAGAGATGTGTATTTACTCGGCAACCCGAACACCATTGCGCGGCAATAGATTTGGTCTGTTTTTAATTTGTTTATGTTTCTGTCCCCCAAGGGTTAGGTATTCCAGTGTTCTATAGACAAGGGTTTTTCCTGTGCTATAGCTCTCTGATATACGTACGGGGTCCAACAGTAGTACTCGGCCCAATATCTCAGGGCACTAACTAAAGAGGATAGACTATACCCTTAGCCGTACTACCCGACTACCCAGGTACTAGAGAGTATCTTCCTGAGTGTTTTTCTCGGTGACGCTATAGCAGTCTGGTGGCCGATAGGTTTATCTAAAGAGGGCTTCAGGAAATCTAGGCCGATCCATACACAGGTGTTGTCTGATGCGCTACCACTCGAAGGGGTGCCAACAAGGGTTACAAGGGTGGCCAACAAATGTGCGCTTAAGAACCACTTGTATTTCCTGTGTGTATGAATCCCTCAACTGTAGGTTTATGCACGTAACGACAGATCTCTATGGTTTAAAGACGCCAGAATACGTCTCTACCCTGAAAAAAAAAATTCCCACAATTTTTGCCAAGGAAAGTGCTCTGATACCACTTGCAAGATACCAGATATAATAAATATGCAGAACACAAATAAAATGCTAGAAATGGAAGAATAACAGTAATATATCTAGCATAATCTCCACAATAACACATAAATGATAAAAGAACAACAACATAAATAGCACTTTGATTCAGAAAGCAATGTTCACAGGCCTCTTCGAGGGGCCAACCTCCAATCAAGCAACGCTCTATTACAATAATCTCCAAGATAGGGTTTTCATACCCTCGACCCTTATTTATACTAAATATGTCTATCAAGAGAAGCATCTAGAGGAAGATCGTTCTAGAAGCGGAAGCTTCTATTAGGTCTTCTTACATCCACCTTATTCTATTTTATTGAAAGGCCTTATTTAATATTGACCTTTATTACATCCGAATATATTAATCTACCTATGTGTGTGTTAGGCCCCTAATAGTATGGTTGAATAAATGTTAGAGGTAGACATTATTAGACCTAGCCAAAGTTCTTACTCTACATCGGTGGTAATGGTACTCAAGAAAGAGGGATCATGGCGTATGTGTCCAGATTATATAGATCTATACAAGATCACTATTAAAGATAAGTTTCCCATTCCCATCATTGATGAATTGTTAGATGAACTACATGGAGCAATCTACTTCACAAAGTTTGATGTTTGTTAAGGGTATCATCAGATTAGAATGAAGGAATCAGAGATCCCAAAAACAACATTCCAAACTCATGAAGGCCATTATGAATTTTTTATCATGCCTTTTGGACTTACGAATGCACCTTCCACATTCCAAGGGTTGATGCATTCCATTTTCAAGCCCTTCCTTCAAAAATTTGTGTTAGTATTTTTTGATGATATACTAATCTATAGAAAGACTTGGGAGGATCATGTGTGACATGTTGACAAGGTGCTACAACTACTAAAGGAGAAACAACTATATGAAAAACCACCCAAATGTTTATTTAGGGTGAAGGAGGTGGAGTATTTGGGTCATATTTCATCTCATGAAGGTGTCAAGGTAGACCCTAACAATATTAAGGCCATGATGGACTGGACGATTCCCAAAACATTGAAGAATTTTAGAGGATTTTTGGGTTTGACAGGTTACTACCACAAGTTTGTTCAGAGCTATGGAAGAATAACAACATGTTTAATGACATTAACTAAGAAAGATGCATTTTCATGGACTCCAGAGGCAACTCAATCTTTTGAAAAACTTAAAGAGGTGATGTGCAAATCTCATGTCTTGACCACACCAAACTTCACAAAAACCTTTATTGTGGAATGTGATGCCTTGGTAAATGGCATTAGTGTTGTTCTAATGCAAGAAGGAAGTCCCCTTGCTTTTGAAAGTCAGACACTCAAGGGAAAGGACTTACACAAAGAAATGGGACTTATGGAAGTCCCATTTATGAGAAGGAAATGATGGAAATACGACATGCATTGAAGAAATTACATCCTTACCTAATAGGTAGGCACTTCAAGGTCAAAACAAATCATTATAGTCTTAAATACTTCTTGGAACAAAGACTATCTTCAAAAGAACAAGAAAAATGGGTGACCAAGATGTTGGGTTATGATTTTGAAATCATCTACAAAAAAGGAAGCTAAATGTTGTGGAAGATGCACTCTCAAGAAAGGATGAAGAAGTTGAGGCCTTTCTCTGTGCTATCTTGATCATCCAACTCGTTTGGATAATAGAAGCAAGGGATCAATGAAAGAATGATGAAAACGTGTGGACTCTCATTTAAAGGTTGCAATAGGATTCCAGTGCATCATATACATTTACATGAAAAAATGATTTAATATGGTACAAAGATCACTTATATTTATGTAAGAAATCCCAACTCAAACAAAAGGTACTCTTTGAATTGTACATCTCTCCGATAGGAGGGCACTCAAGATTTTTGAAAACCTACCATAGGGTCAAGAAGGATTTTTTTTGGGATGGCCTTAAAACTGATGTTCAAAGGTTTGTGGCAGAATGTTTGGTTTTCCAACAAAATAAGGTGGAAACAATTAATACCCCACGTCTTTTACAACCATTATCCATCCCAAGTCAATGCTAGGAGGAGGTTTCCATGGATTTCATCACAGGGTTACCGAAATATGAAGGAAAGAGTGTCATCATGATGATTGTTGATAGACTGACCAAGTACACACACTTTTGTGCACTTTCTCATCCTTTGAAAGCCAGTACAGTTGCCACTGCATTCATGGAGACAATTCAAAAGCTACATGGAAGTCCAAATATTATTGTAAGTGACATATATACCATCTTCACTGGACATTTTTGGACATAATTATTTTCTTTTTTGGGTACTCAATTGGATCATAGCTCATCTTATCATCCTCAATCTGATAGACAAACCGAGATAGTGAACAAATGTCTGCAAGGATACCTTTGTTGCTTTGTCTCTGATAAACAAACACAATGGTTCAAATGGTTACCCTTGGCAGAATGGTGATATACCACTTCCTTTCATACTGCAACAAAAATGACACCATTTATGGCACTCTATGGATACCACCCACCTTCCATCACTTCTTCTCTAAAAGAAAAATCTAAGGTTCAAGCAGTGGAATATCACATCGAGCATCAACAACAAGTTCTCCAAATCTTAAAGGACAACCTGACCATGGAACATAATCGCATGAAACAAGCATATCAACATTGTAGTGAAAGAATATTTGAAGTAGGGGATTGGGTATTTTTAAGACTACAAGCATACAAACATATGTCCCTCAAGCAAGCTAAGAAGGATAATAAATTATCAACAAAGTACTATGGCTCTTATAAGGTGTTGCAAAAGATTGGTACTATGGCATACAAATTGGAGTTTCCTACATCTTCGTGAGTACTCACAATTTTCTATGTTTCATGCTTAAACAAGGTTATAGGTGACATGATCCCATCTCAAACTATATTGCTAGAACTTGACAAGGAAGGAAAAATCATATTGGAGCTTGAAGCTATCACTGACACAATAATTCACCAGCTGAGGAATAGATCCATTTTAGAGTATCTCAATAAGTGGAGGAAACTACTTGCTGAAGATTTCACTTGGGAAGATGAGTATTTTATACAGAAGCATCCATAATTACTCAAGCGTTGCAGACAACACTTGTCTGAAGGGGAGGGGCATGTTAATCCCTAAATAGTGGCACATTAACCCTTAATTGGGGCATATTACATTAGTAATGTTATTTTATTTATGTCGGATTGGGTCCATTAGTTGTAATTGTACCTCCTAGTCTCCTATATATACTAAATACACCTTTTCATTTGGAATCATATTGTATTTGGAAATTTATGTGGTGTATAAGGAGGTTTCCCCCTCGAAGAGGTTTATTATCTGAAATTATCTATTTTTCAAGGCGTTGAGTACTTATTCTGATGTTTTTTTATGCTATTTTGACATTTGTTTTTTAACATAGATAGATTATTTCATAGTGATTTCCTTGCTTAAATAACTCATTGAATAAAATAAACTAGCTGGAATTATTAACATAATTTAAACAATAGAAGAAAAGGAACTGGAAACCAATTTCATATGAAACATACACAACACGATTTTCTTCCCTTCAAAGATCAACTTATCATTAACAAATATCAAAGATTACAAGGGATCCCTTACTAGGAAAATGGCCCACTGAGAAACATAGAGAACTACAAACAACACCTGTGGCTCCAGGACGACCAATAGTTGCGGCTACAAAAATGCCAATAGATGTGGCTACAAAATCGCCAATACCTTAAGCTCTATTTTGTTGTGGTTGTTGAACTTCCAATACCTGCAGCTATAGAACCACCAATACATGTGGCTCTGATCTGTTGTGGTTGTCGAACTACCAATACCCATGACTAAAAAAATCCAATACTTGTGGCTCTGATCTGTTGCAACAGTTGAACTGCCAATACTTATGATTGTAAAACCACCAATACATGTGACTCTGATATGATGTGTCCATTGAACAACCAATACCCACCACTACAAAACTGCCAATACCTGCGGCTTTGATCTAATGCAACTAATGAATGACCAATACCTATCGCTATCGAACCATTCTCTCTTCTCCTTTGACCTGAGTTGACATCTAGATGATAGTCCTTCTTCACCTATCCAAGATCTCCTTGAATCACATTCGATCATGATTCAAGAACTTGAGAAAAATTCTTTCTTTGTTCCTAAGTGTGACCTTGGTTCTCTCCAAGATTTCCAAGATGTGTTTCTCCTTCACATAGCCTTTATTTTATAATATTGAGTTATACCCTAACCCTAATATCCAAAGTGATCAACGGTTGAGATTAGATCTCACCTCACTTGAGATCAATGGCTAAGATTCATTTAATTCACTAATGCAAAAAATTAGGCATTTCCTTAAATTAAACTCACATTAATCATAAAATCACTTTACTTTAATAATTCCTTTAATTAAATAAACTTATAAGGTCGAAGACTTCCTTGGATGACTTTCCCACGTCTAGACACATAGACCTATGTATAAGTACCTTTTCAATTCTACAAACATAAATAGTAAGGACATTATTCCATATAAACAAATGACACTGTGTTGTCTAAGTGCAAAAAAAAATATGAAATAAGGATTACTCATCATAAGTCATCAAGGGTATATTTATTAGGTCACCTATATGTCTCATGGAAAGTAAATATTAAACAAGGGATCATCCCAAAAGAAGAGTCCAAATAACAATACGAAACACTCAAAATCTAGTAAGAGGGTAGCTAACACATAATACAAATATTAATATACATTTTTGAAAGTGAACACATATCCTATTATCAAGGTACTAGACAATGAGAAAAAAACCAACCATTATTGATGGAGGATGACACTTGTAAGCATTATCTAGCAATAATTAGTGAAGATTCACTCATCCACAAACAATAATAACATTTCCGATCATAGAAAATAAAAAATCTCACACAGTACTTGCATGCAACATAGGGTGTTACAATTCTCCCCTCGTCAATAGGCTACAACTTCGAAGCCCATTCAATATTATGTAACTAAGTATGAAAAATATGTTTATTTCTATATTCCTAAATAGTGCATCATCTTCTTTGATCATAAGATTGTCATCATCAAATTAAAACCATGTTTTCTCCTTAACTGATAATAAATCTGACTACAATTATTATTTGATCATCATCTTCAATCAAGATTGGATCATTGTATTATTTGTCATCTATCTCAATTCTTTCAGAGTGGAAAAAAGTGTAGTAATAATCTTTTAGGGTCATTTTAATGACAAGTCCCAGTTTGGAAAATTGGGTTTTGAAACCTTCCGGAGCCATTTTGAAGCATAAAATGGAATTTTTTAGGGTCAAAATTTTCTCAAAATTAACTAAGACCCCTTGATGCTAATATGCACTTGGATACATTTCCAATGGAGAAAAAATCACGTCAATCGGACTTTGTATGAAAACGTTATGCCTCTCGCAAGGTTGCCTATCATGTTTACCACCATCGTACGAGATAATGCCACGTTAGCCCCGTTAGTCACTCATACAACGTTAGACACATGTGGAAATCCAAGAATATTCTAGAAGGTCCAAAGCCTTATCACAATTGAGGGTTGATGAAGTCAAAACCCTACCCATAGATGGCTACTAGACTATGTTAAATATTGGGCCACTATGAGGAGAAGGGTTTCATCTTTTCAAGAAAGCATGGCCTCCAAGACAATGACGATGACAAACATGCGACAGTGGGCATTAAACACTAAAAATAGTGGGCTTATGCATTTCAAAAATTCTTGACACTTGTCCCATTCCCAAGATATATGCCAGTGAATTGGCGTCCAATTTTAAAAACTATTTCACAGGCTGTAATGTCTATTTTAAAACTGATAGAGTGAATTAACGTCCAATTTTAGAAACTATTTCACATGTTGTAATGTCTATTTTAAAACTGATATCTTCAAAAAATTAAGCTTCAAAACTACTTAAAATTTTTCTTCTGAGATATAACTTGTTTTTAATTTGAAATGATGCAATGTTCAGGTGTGTGGTGAATTGACAACACAATAATTAATAACCGGGTCTTCCAAAGACTCTACTTCCGCGTCCATAATCCCAACAACGAACAAGAAACCTCAAGGAAGTTCCGAGCACATGAAGCTTTTGCAATAAAATTTTCATTGATCCTATTTTCAAATACACATAATCACATGCCCAATAAAAATTGATTACAATATATTTCACAGTTTTATAGGATACAACACTTGGAAATAATGGAGTAAGCGTCAGTTGTAAGCACCAGTTATAAGCTTTAGTTGTGAGAGTCAGTTGTAGGTGTGTTAAGAGTCAGTTCATAGTTAAGAGTCTAGTTGTCTTTGGTTTACATGTAATTGGTAAAGTCTTTTCCTATATAAGGATGTAATCTGTCTTTATTGAATTATATAGAAGTGAGCATAGCCTCACCGTGTTATTTGTTTCGCATATTTTGACTACAACTTGTAGCTAGAACGTAATTGTCAACCTAATCAGAGTGTACACAAGTTTAAGCATTGAATTTTGTATATTATTAGCAATGGCTTAAATTATTTCATTGTATTAAGGAAGCGGAGGAAATCATAACCGATCCTTAATCAAAATTTTCTTCAAGCAAACGGACCGATCCTCAATCTAAATTTTCTTCAAGAAAACGGAGGGACTGGAGATGCTGGAGCTAGACATGGAATCTATAAGACTGCTTCCTTTCATATCTCTGAGAGTAATGAGGCCATTCCTGATCCTAATTATGTAGTAAAAGATTCTATAAATAAGAGTATCCGCATATCCCTTTTGAAACTCTAGTTTATTTTGTAGAAATTCTAATCCCAAGTGCATAGCTAAAAGTTCCTTTAGTACAGGTCTAAAATCATCTAAGTAAGAAAATCCTTGTCCATGTGCTTTATGAGATTGAAAAATTTAGTTTTCAATTCCATATGTAAAAGAATGCTACTAAACCAATAGTGTACAAACTGGTCTATTGTCACATGCCTTGAGTTTTCCACTACATATAAGGAGAAGGCATGTGACAATAGTGTACAAAATGGTCTATTGTCACATGCCTTATTTCTCAGCAACTATAGATGATTTTCTAGTTATCCGTGAATAAGAAAGTAATCACATGGCTGTGAGCTCATTGTTTACAACAAAATGTCGACTGATATGCATCGAGTATAAGGACAACTATAAAACAACAAGATAAAAAGCACAGGAAGCAAATGTTTTATCATAAGGTGGCCTTTGATTCAGTAATTCCAAGACCAAGACTAGTAGCATAAACAAAAGCATACATTTAAACTTGCAAATTTAAACAAAAGGCAGGGACTAGTTGCTATGCAGCTTACCCTTGTTTGTTAAGCTTCCACATAATTTTCTTAGATGTGCACTTTTTCATGATATCAATAAATTCATTCTTTCTTTCAATACCAATCTGCTATGGATAAATTACATAGGCAGTTGCTGATTTTTAGATTGCAGGTACTGTGAAATACCAAGCCGCAGGTAATCCACATGATGATAATATGAAAATGTTGGAGATGATGAGAAGTTTCTGAATGGAAACGCATTATGACCGCCTCCAATCATAGAGATTGACATTGATAGTGGATAGGGATTTTTTTGGAAGGCGACGAAGGGCGCTCTCTCTGCAAAGGGCAATAAAGATATCCTAATCTTTTAGGAGTAATAACCCACTTATGTCCTAATCATGGAACCGATCCGAATCTCTCTGAAATGTTGGAAACATGGACAGACTCAATGAAAGGGATTGAAAATTAAATATTTTACTCTTTTGTATAGAGGTTGAAGATTGAAAACAACAGACTTAGTGAAAACCCAAGATTGAAAATGACAAAACCAAATCCAAATATTTTCCTTGCAAAAACACAATCCATTGAGTTTAAAAAAAAACAAAACAACCATGATGTCCATGAACTTGAACCCTGAAAAAAAGGGACACTCACTACGTGGACATTTAGCTCTCAAATGTAATGTGTAGATGCAAACACATTATAATACAAGAGTTGGATTACGCTGAGATGCTCCAGAACTAACTGAATTGTGGATGTGACATCACGATACCTTGCAGGAAAGGATTCACAGTCACAGTCAGTGTGTTTAAATTAAACTTTATTCACCAGTAGTACTTAACATACCAATAAAAACAAAAAGACAACATTGATATGTTTTTAAAGCACGTCATGGTTATGCTTTGCATTGCCTTAGAGCAAAGGATTCGTACGTATACAACCACATTGTTCCATGTTTACTTGGAAAATGTGTCTCTGTAAATCTCATATATAGAAGGAACATAGCAGAACCATAATCTCATATTATAGAAGGAACAGAGCAGAATCGAGAAATTTCAGGAATGAAATATATGTTTGGTTTATACTACATTGAGATATGGATTCTTACCATGGCTATTATAAAATCATCTCCAGGAGAAAACATGTCTACTTGGGAGAAAACATGTCTACTCGCTAATAACACTTGTCTTTTTCCAAAAAACATGTGCTTCTTCCTGACTTTTCACAAGGTAAGTATCTGGCAGAACACTACAGAGAAGAGTATCCAAGTAAAATAAACTAGCAACAAACACTTTATAAAAGTGGTTGATATATGTTGATCGGTGTCATTTTTCACCTTTACAAATTAATGACACCGATTGGCGCCGACCGGCGTCATTTTTGCCTTTACAAATTAATGACGTTGATCGGCATATATCAACCACTTTTATAAAGTGGTTGTTGCTAGTTGACGGCCAATGTGCCTTAAGGACTACCATTAATATATTAGTACATAATTAATTTATTAATTAATAATAACTCATTCTTAATAAATTTATTAATTAATAATAACCTATTATTAATAGCAACAATCACTTTATAAATATAATTAATAATGAATTAATATTAATAATTAATAATTATAATGATAATAAAACATTATTATTAATAAAAACAATACTTTATTAATAAAAATAAAGTATTAGTCCCCGAGGTGTAGGACAGTCGGTGATGGAGTGTGTTGTTAAGCCACTCCTTGATGTTAAAGTCACCGGTTTGAAACCTACGGGGACAAAAAATCCAACCATGTTAAGGGTTGGTGTGGCTCAGGCTGGGTGCGATCCCCGGGTGATTTTGACGGCTTAGATGCCCCTGAGTTGTGGTTTCTCAAGCCACAGGTTAATCGCGTAGCCAACAGGTCCCGCACAAATTAACAAACAAAAATAAAAATAAAAATAAAGTA
>JASDQU011312984.1:24929-41767 GCA_032191745.1 Picea mariana
GTCATAGATTAATGACTTACACTACACAGATAATCCTGAAAATAATAAGAGTGAAGGGAGCTCTAACTGGGTAGTTCATAAGGCACAATACTTGCTAAGGTTTTGCAAATGGGGTAGCAAGCTAAGTGGGCTTGATTGTGGGGAAAACTCTACAATTAAGCACGCTTGAGCCAGAGGCGTCCTGGGATGGATGACCACTTGGGAAGTCCTGGTTACTGGGTGCAAGCCTAAGAAGTGATGATTGATGCTATGCGATTCATTTCGTTGGTTTCAATCCCATTTCTTCACCCCTTTGAGCATCACCCGATGCAATGAGTGCTAAGTGGACTATTCAAATCATGTGAATTATTGGTCAGTTGCGACTAATACTCATGGATATGGGTCATAGATTAATGACTTACACTACGCAGTTAATCCCAAAAACAATATCTAATATGTTGCACTACAGAAGCCCCTCTATGCTTAAATTGGAATTGCAGAGAATAATGGCAACAAGCAAAAATTGATCAGTTTCATAAATCATTGCCCATATCCTCCTTGCAAGGTGATTAATTGGAAGTTGACAATGTGGTAGAAAATACACAAAGGAATTTTAAAAAATGAGGGTTTCAAGCATTCAATGCCCTTGCCCATTTTGTTTCCTAAGTTATTATGCATTCCTGCTCCAAAGTAAGCATATGGTCACACTGTCTTGTTGGGATTCATGTAAAACATGTACAGGAATGCAAGAATTATTTGTCCTAAACTTTCATGCTCTAAAAAACAATGCCCAATGGACCAGGTTACCATAGATTTGAAGGAGACCAAGTTAGCAGAGATGCACTGTTGTGCCACCAAAAGAAGATATGTTCATCTCTCAAAAGCAAATTAGTCGAGATACCAGCTTCTCATTGGCAATAGTTCAACATTTCCTTATTCTGGTCAAGAATCAAACACTGAGGTAAATCTTATTGGTTTTATAAATTATTTGCTTGGTTTCACTGGATCTATGACTACTTTTAGTATATTGTGTTTTTATGAATTAAATTAGGGTAGGTATAGGCCTATACATAGATAAGCTCATCTTTGAGCACTAGTTTAATTTTTTCCAAAAAGAAAAAATATTTGTGGTTTTGTAGCAGTAGAATGGGAAAGAGAGTTTGATTTTTAGAGAAAATATGAATCAAACAACTTCATGCCCCAAAGAGAAAATTCAAGAAGGTATTAACAAGAGTAGGCTTTACATTCAAATATTGTTAAAAAAGAAAGATCAGTTCAAAGAATAATGACTATATGCCCAAAGGATTTAAGGCACGTGTCTACGGTTCTTGATGCATCACAGCGAAACATCATCCCCTAATATAGCCAGATGGTGTAACTCCAAATGCACCTGCTTCAAATTATACATTACCAAGGAAACTCTAAGAAAAGGTATAATAACATTGTGCTTAGGAATATTGGTGTAATCATGTGATGTGCCAAATTCCTTCTATCTTATAAATTATTGAGACATCTTTTCTTCTATTATTATCTCAATGACTTAGCTATTAAAATTTTGTTGGACTTGAACATATTTTATCTACATTGCCTGTATCTATCAAGCTAACTTACCACATGAACATTTATAGCAACTCTAAGCCTCGCCAAATCACCCTCGCACCAATATATTACTATGTGGATTATTAATTTATCGCTTCAAAGACTAGGTTTGAGACTATGTCCCTTGATATATTTTTATCCTCTCATTACCTCAGTCCCACATATTTCTATCTAAGGCTAAAACATAAATTTTATTTCAAATTCTATAATATAAAAAAAAAAATCCAAATCAAAATGTTTTCCACTTTGCCACGTCAAAAGTCAAATGTCAAAACCGTGTTGTACATTAAAGGCGGTTATAGAGCGATTATAGGTAGTTTTATAAATTTGTTTTGGAGTCGCGTAATTAATATGTTGTTGCCATGTGTTATCGGAGTGGTTTATGGTTAAGGGTGTATGAGAGAAATTAAACACGTACAATTTTCCCTCTCGTAACTCATGACATCCGCCAATGCAGCGCAATGCGTAGATGGTTGATTTCAAGTGTGGTAAGCTCTTTGTATACCTTCAATTCTGATCAACTAGCTCTTTGTATACCTTCAATTCTAGAAACTCTTAAAAAGGTTGAATCCCAGTGGTTGTTGTAACTCGATATTCCATAGGAATTGACAAATCCATTGCTCTGTCACTAGGTGGAGCACATTGTAAGGTTCTTTTGAACTCTGTGCGGTCCATAAAAGAGATTGAAGATGTTTCTTGACAATTTGAAGTTATGGGTGGCTCAACCATTATTTATGGAGGGGACATGTCAAAGGAGGTTGTTTTTGAGGGTATGTTTAAAAAAGTAATTGACTCATGGGAAACAATGGACATCTTGGTAAACAATCCAAGTATTACAAGAGACACACTAATTATGAGAATGACAAAATCTTAGTGGCAGTATGTCATCGACTTAAATATTATTAGTATATTTTTTTTTATACAGGTAGTAGCTAAAGTTATGATGAGGAAGAAAAAGGGGAAATCCATAAATATATATTTTGCGGTGGGTATTATTGGAAATATTGGGCAAGTTAATTACAATGCATTCAAAACATGAGTTATTTCCCTGACTAAGATTGTTGCAAGGGAATATGCCAATAGAAATATCACAACCAATGCCATATCTCCTTAAATTTATTGCTTCGGACATGACTACAAAACTTGGTGATGAAATTCAAAAGAAAATTCTCCAGACCATATCTCTAGGTAGATATAGACAACCAGAGGAAATTGCAAGTTTGGTGGAGTTTTTGTCTCTTAATTCAGTGGCCAACTCCATCACAAGCCATGTTTTTAGTAAAAATGGAGGAATTGATCTATGCATAGATGATCCAAAACAAGAAAGAGCATGGATGAAGTGGTGGTGGAGATCGTGTTGCTACACAGGAGCTTTCCCACTTGGTCCAGTATGGAGGAAGTGGAGGCGACCCTTTCTGTGATTGATACTATGGAAAACAACAAAGAAGACATGTCAGATGCAAGATGATTTGGCATTATGTAAGTGGCAGTATGACACCTTGGTATCAAGAACTGACCAAATCTTGTCCATTTCTATTTACATTTGAGACAAGGAGGCAATATTTTTATTTCACTACATTAAGATTATCTTGTTCATTGCAGTATTTTCAAGAGTAGCAGAGTGTTGAAAATCCAAATTTAGTAAACAATCTTGGATGTAATGTTATCAAATTCGAACACAAAAATGTTCAAGTCTCAAGAGTGCATAAGTTGCAATGAGTTGTGAAGTTGATGGAAGTTTTTTGTTCTGGTCATAAGGTTGTCCTTGAAATCGAGTACTTTGGGGAGATTGGCACTAGTCTAGGTTCAACTCTTAAGTTATACACGCTTTTTAGTTAGGAATTACAAAGGAGTAAACTTGGCATGTGGAGAACAAGCTCATCACCTAAATAAGTTGTACAAAAAAAAGGTTATGATTCCAAATGTTGAAGAAGTGAATTTCCCAAAGTGATAAATAATTTTTTTCTTCTTGAACATCTAATGACAAAAGTTTTTCAAGATGGAAAACTTCTAGACTTGCCTTTGTCAACAATTTTTTATAAAAAAATTCTTGGATAGGAGCTTGATTTGCATGATATCCAATCCTTTGATCTTCAACTTGGATATTTTGCAAACAATGGAAGCCCTAGTCTAGAGAGGTTGTTTGTAAATCAGTAGTTCTTCTAAAAAATGGAAAGATGCCTTCTTGGCTACTATTACCTTTGTGCAAGAATGTTTCAAAGATGTTGGATTTATGTTAACCCATTCCTAATTATTTTGTTATCAATGTTGATGATCAATTACATGTTATAATCAATGGAAGGTATAGGAGCATGGTGCATCGTGTTATGGTTATCTCTATAAAAGCACTCATTTCTATTCAAATTTTTACTACCCTTCCCATGATGCATTTATCACTCCTATCACTCCCACGATGCCTTTAATTGACACATAGCATCTTGTTGTATTTAGAAGCTTCATGTACTAAGAATATTACCAGAATTTTTAAATAGATTGCAGTCATTCTCAGGTTGTTGTGAAGATAAACCATCTTATAAAACTAATTATTATAACATCTATAGGACCCAAAGTAGCCAAGAACCATCCAGTGTTGGACTCATGGAATGGGAGGAAACCCCATTTATAAAATTGCTAAATGGATCGGATCTCTGGAAAGCAAGAAGCTCTTGGAGTGCATGGACGATTTTCCTAAAGATCCATTTCTTGCCTTTACAAAACCCTCATATACATTGCTCATTGGAGAAACCAATACTAATATCAAGAGCCATATTATATATAAATCCCAATATTATATATGATTACCAAGGTGTGTAAATCTACAAGCTAGTGAAATGCTTCTCATGGTGGGAACACTCCTGAATAGACACATAGTTTCTTATTTATCTGAGAACACTCTTGAATAGACACATAGTTTCTTATTGATCTGAACAATTATTTAGGGACTAGTCTTCTGGGAAAATATTTTTAGGAAATACTACAAACATTATTTATCTAAATCATATCCTAATCGACATAAACATAAGTATTTCTTATATATTAGTCATTATTGTGAAGAAAAATTCATTTTGAGGATCCAGTGAGTAAATGAAACTACTCTCCAAGTATTTCTCCTGAAGGAGTGCCCAAAATTAAAAGGTTATTAGATGATAAGTGCATGGATCCTTGAAGAGAGGGTGATCAAGTTCAGAGGCCACAAAGTTCTTACATGTATAATACATTAAATGATACACATGGAAAGGTTGACCACCTAAAAGAAGCTTCAAAGTTATTTTCTAAGATGTTAAAAGAATTATATTCCCTCATGGAGAAATTGGACGAGATTCATTACTTCCCTGGTACAAGGACATATAATATTCGTATGCAATTGCATGCTCAAAATGACAATATTGATGAAGTATTTTGTTACTTCAAAAAGATGATGGGTTATCAAACAACTTTACATGCATTTTGTATTAAACACATGATCAGTAAAGTAGAAGTTATTGTTAAAGATATGAATGCATTGGGTATTCATGTGG
Source organism: Picea mariana (assembly GCA_032191745.1). Lineage (NCBI taxonomy): Eukaryota > Viridiplantae > Streptophyta > Pinopsida > Pinales > Pinaceae > Picea > Picea mariana. The sequence goes on from JASDQU011312984.1 coordinate 30,026, forward strand.
ATGAGGACTCTCAATAAAGTACTATTGGGATGTATATAAATCTCAAGATGCTTAAGAAAAAAAATTCATGGTTTCAAAGGTTCTATCTTGCTGGAAAAATGAGTTGTAAATGTTATGTTGTCAATATTGATGCATATGGGGAATAGGGTTATTGGTTAGAATTTGAAAAGGTGTTTAAGTGCAATCAAGAAAGAGGGGAAACTCAAATTGTATTAGAGGTTAATGCATGATCAAGGCCTATGGAATTTTAAAATCCCATGACAAGGTTCAAAATGGAGGTTCAAGGGGTATGGAATTGTAAAATCCCATGACAAGGTTCAATGGAGGTTCAAGGGGTTTCTCCTAATAGATGCATATATATTTCTATCATTTATATACTTGCAAATATGTTTCTATCATTTAGATACTTGTGGATTTGTAATTTCTAGATGAATCAGAACACGTTATTACCAAAATGTAGGAAGCAAGGTTTGTGCCTAATTGTGCATCATTTAGTGTAGTTATTTCTACCTTTGGAAGATTGGTTCGAGTTTTAAAGGAAAAGAAGATGCTTTAAAAGATGGTTAAAGAAAGTGTGGATCCAAATTTCTTCATTTATGGTGCCTTGATAAATGCAAAATTTAGTGGAAGATAAAAGCCAACAAATTCCCCTATGTTCTAAAAATTTCCCTCTATATTCTAGGATAAGTGGGACACTTCATGCTTTAGGTGTCAAACTTCCTCAAGTGATCCAGGAGGATCCAAAATGCCTTAAAATTTAAATGTCTCGAAATTCAATGAAAATGTTGTCATGTCGAATGGGCTCAAATGGACTCCACATGAAGAAGATATCTTGATCTGAATTTTTTTCCAAACGGGTCAAAAAGGGAGCATAAAGGACATGTGACAATCCATACAAGTATCATGGTAGGATTAGAAGATGACATGTGGCATTCCTTAAATATTGATGTGGAAGTCCGTACAGACATGTGGCAAGCCAAGTAGTGGTGTTACACCTCAAAATTACTCACTTTGATAGTGTCATCATTACAAGTGTTGTAAGTGTCACATCTTGTTTGCAAGTGTCGCATATTGACCACAAGTGTTATAAGTGTTGCTAACATCATACTGCCTTCTTGCTTATATCATGCCTCCAACGACATGATAGGGACACTTAGGACACCTCAAAGACTAGTTTTGAAGAGGAGGAATCAATCTACTAGAAGTACAAGCCTTTTTCCACTGAAAGAACCACTCAAAAATGGGTTTTGGAGGGGAGTGCTCCCCTATACACTGTCAGGGAGTGTTGGTGCTCCCTGTCCTTCTTTGGGGAAGCGTTATAATGCTCCGGTGCCCCTTTTGGGGGAGCGATACCTTTTCTAGGCGAAATTTGGTTTGTTGAGAAGAATGAGGGAAAGATCCCCTCAATATCTGAAGGTGGTTGGATTTGAATATGATCTCAAGGAATGATCTTAGGGAAGATCCTCAACTGAAGGAGATAAATCCTTAACTTATCCCAAAGATCTCTCAAGTGGTTGGGTCTTTCCAAGCTTATATAAAGAGGCCTTCTCATGGTGAAAATAAAAGAGGAAAGATTGGAGGTATGAAACCTATGATCTCATAGGCAACATATAGTATAGGAAGAGAGACATTGAAATAGCATATAACTTATGATCTCATGAGGGAGATGTCATTTGAAGCATCAACATCTTATATGTGGGTTATTTTAGCAAGGGTATGGACAAGGAGAGCTTGGTGAAGCTATTGCACTACATCCATGGTTGTAAGTAACACTTTGTTCTCATCAATATAAATTCATGCTTGGCCTGTTTCCTTTGAAGTTTGTTGTGAATATGAACTTGTCTTCTTCATAAGATAGATCTGTATTTGAGCTAATCCCAGTAGAGTAGGAAGTCTTTTGTACCTTTGTTTGTTTTACAGGACCTATAAGAAAGCTCAGGATCGAATCTCAGCCGGGACTTTGCAAGGAGAAACGTCGCTAATAAGGTACATATCTCTCTCCTTCTTTTTCATTTATTAGCTTAATTAGATCTAAAAGGAAAGTCAGTTTCCACGTTAATCACTTTTCTGTCTTTGCCTTAAAGAGTTAGGGATCTCGAGAGAATCCACTTGTTCGCAAGGGGATTTCTCTTCAACAGTGGACACATCGCAGATGCAAGTGACATAGAAAGAGATTTGGTGGTTGAGTTGGTAGGTGATGTGGCACCGAGTTGGAACATGATGTGGCATAGAATAATCATAATTTGTCATGTGGTAGCCTCTGAATGATCAAGAAGTTTCCAATTCAAAAATGGATAAAGGGGTGGTTGGTGGAATTGAACCCCTAACCTATGGGATATGGTCACAACCACTTAACCAACAAGTTAACCATCAAAGATTAGAAATTATTGTCAATATTCTATAGTTAAAGTGGTTATAATGGATACGCCAAAGGGTGGAGATCTGTGGGTTTGACCCCGTGAACTCTACCTCTATCAACGGTTGAACCTCATCCACTTGCCAATGCGCCAACCATTCATTGTTTGGTGGATAGTTCATAGGTTTTGGTTTTGATTATGAAATATTGCATGGCCAAGAAATCCCAACAGCCCACGGGTTTGACCCCACAGTTCTTGGGTCCCAATTCCTTAAAACAAAGCTTAATAACAATGGGACAAACCATGGACCTTGGAACCGAAGTGGGAGAGTTTCATAGTAAGCTGCATTTTCTTTGTATAGTGGATTCAAAAGGGTCGAGCACATTCTTTTTATTGCAAAGTATAGATCTGGCACGTAGTTTGAGGCTATCTGGCATGCAGTTTGAGACTATTTGGAATGTAGGATGAGGCAGAAAGGTGTTTTTGAGGTGAAGAGAGCCTTCTCAAAATATAGGGTTGTTTATACTCAAAATTATTGTGCACCTAAAATGGAGATCGAATGAAAAAGTTACGACCCCAAGAAGTTGATGTACTAACTTACCCCAACGAAGCCGACATGATTTTTGGTGCTTCATATCCGAGGGTTAGGTTTTTGGATGTCTAGGGTTTTGGCATTCATGTTTGATGTAAAAATTCCTTTGGAGCCTCATTTTACTCATCTTCTTGCGAATGAGCACATATGTCACATCTCTTCTCAGAGATAAGTCGCCACTATTCTAGCAAGCTTGTTTTTAGTCTACATTTTACAGTTTCAACATATTTCTTTATTGAATAGAAGCCAATTTTATTGTATTTATGTTATTGTTCCTTGTGTCTCTGTGTTAATAATAATAATAATCTGTTTTCATTTCATTATGATTATAAAATCTTTCTCAATGGTATCAGAGCGGTCTGCTCCTTTCCGTTCTTAGTGCATGTCTCTGACGAGGTTAGGGTACAAATATTTGGGTCTTGTTGGTTTACTTCACTCTTTCTACCATTATTGGTATGACCTAGGTTTAGATCTACTATGGTTTCCAACAAAACCCCCTAAAACTATCGGCCCTCCTGGTAAACTAGGAGGAAACACAACACACAGAATGCACTACACGGTCTCACTCGAGATAGTTTTTATGGGTGGATGCAACGCTCAGGTGCTTGCAACATGGGAATGAGTGGGGATCTGGGATTAAACTCTGCAATCTTTGTAAGTTACCTTAACATTCAACTTATATTCAATACCCTGTCATTCTTATTCATGCATGCACAATAGCATATATAACTAGTCATTCACTCATCTGTCTAACATCTATTCATTGACAGTAAAGGAAAAACACAATATTCAATCACATAACACATGATCTACCATCATTCACCCCTCTTGGGCTACGTCCACGAATATTTGGTTTCTCTTCTCTTTTATTATAGTGTTTCAAAAACTATAGCGCCTCGCGCATTACAATTCCCCATAAGTGGGCCAAGATCTATAATAAGGTGAAATAGATCACACCATGCTCCTCAACCTGTGATCCAATCTTAAATATCTACCCTTATTTCCTCTCCTCAGCTCAACAACTTACAAAAAATATCAAACTTACCTCCATTCCCTCCTCAAATGACATAGTAACAATAATCAACCAGAAAGGAACCATATTCCCACCCGAATAATCAACGACCACCCCGACCTAGACCTCTTAGGTACCTACTTATACATTTTTTGGCTTACTATCCATTACATCCTCTTACCAAAACCATAACCCTAGCATGCTTAGGTCTTCTTGCATGCGTGCCTCACATGCTTTCCTCCTCTACATGCATGTTTACCTTGCACGTGTTGCTTTTCCTACATGCACATCTTCCTTACACGTGCTACTTTTCCTGCATGTTCCTCTTCTTTCCTCATGTTGCTTCTCCTGCCAGTTGTATTTCTCCCATGTCGTGTTTTTCTCCCGAACTAGGCCTACGCATAACAGGCCCCCAACACTGACATCGTGACTCGTCCCGAGTCACTTCCTAACTCCATTGTATGTCACTACTTGTGTCAGTGCTTCGTAAATATCTACTATCCATTGGCACTGCTCCTGAGCCTGGTTTCTCTTTGCTAACATGGCTTTGACCACTTGCACGATGATTGGTGGTTGTAATATCTCGCTTCCCTCTAAGCCTATCTTTTCAAGGTGCACTTTCCTTGTGTCGATTTCTATGACAAAATGTTATGCCTTTTCTTGTAGGGGCTCCAACTGAGTCTGTCGTGCGATCTTATGTGCCTGCACATCTTTTTCTTCTGTCTGAAGGTTCTTCATTTCCGCAGCAATATTGATCTTCTCTAGCAGGGACATTGTCCTTTGTCGTTGCTTGATGTATCCCATTGTTGCATGCAATTTATCTTCCTTTCCTTGCAGCTCTTGTAGGCTTCCATCCTCTAATAGTTATGTCCATAGCTGGCCACTCTTTTCGAATAGTCCTGCCACTCTATGTATGTTCTACGCAATGTTTTCTTCAGTTGTTGTCGCGTCTTCCTCTCTTTGCGCTCAAAATGCTCGGGGATTCCTAGGTACTGCATGCTCCTCCAGTTCCTTGATCTGCTCTTTATATTGCACCAGGTCCTCTGTTATTTTCCTCCTCTTCTCCTCAGAAGATTCTTCTTTCGATTTTGTACTGTCGAGGATGGCTTGAAATACTCCACTTATCTGGCTGTCCATCTCCTCCACTCTTTGTTGTGCAATCTTTCTCTCCTGCCCTTCCTGGATAAGTGCCTCCTTCACTGAGGTGTTGTCTTCCTACGCCAATTGTAAGTTCATCGCATTCGACCTTGCTCTGGACTAGATAACTTGTATGACACTCACCTGTAATTTATATAGCGCTTTAGTTGGAGTCTTTGGCAACGCCAATTCCATCATCTCAATCTCTCTCAGCGGCCTTTGCCTTGTCTCTTCATCCATGAACAACATGTCAGGAGTAATCATGAAGTTTACACTCCCCTGTGCCATGATCTGCATTGTCTCTCCCATTGCTATCCCTTGTTTTACGGGTGTTGTTGTCTTTTGTTTTCACTACTCTGTTTTGACCTTTAATTGCTCCAGCGTAGTTTTCACCTCTAGGATTTGCTCCAAAATTGAAGCTCGGTGGTTCTTAACATTCTCCCACATGTCTGAAAACTGGTCCTCTACTTTTGTGGCTATCACATCCATGTCGTCTTGCATCAATGATGTTTCCATAGGCTTTCTGTGGGCCTTTTTCATCTTTCTGGAACCACTTGGTTGCTCCCCTGTTCTCTTCCTTGTAGCCTCTGGTGGTTCATATGCTTCTATAATTTGGGTATCCATGCTAGTATCATGCCCCACTTCTTCATCCATAGCTACCTCTTGTTCCTTCATTTGTACTTCATCTGCACTCACTTGTTTTGTCGATCCTCTCCATGCCTACTCTGGGTTCAGTGGACCCTCTATAGGATCACATTGTGAATTATTTTGTGTCCTATTTTTCTTTTGAATTGATCTTATTGCCCCCAATGTACCTATTGTTGTTTTCTTTTTCTGGCTAGCGCCATTCCTGCCTATCTGTTGTGCGGGGACTATGCTACCCTACGTCTGGATTTGCATTGTTGGCATTGCTCTTGGAATCTCTGGCACTCTCCACTCTTGAGGCCACTCTTGAACCTCCATGTGGATTTCCTTCATCATCACATAGTACTTCAGTTGTGACCATTCCTTGGTTCGATCCTTCTTTGCTTCCAGCCACATGTTGTAGCGTGATGCCCAAAAATTCGTTATATGTCCATACTCCTGGACAGTTTCTGGTGAGATCCTTCATGTATCTGCCAAGTTGTTCTAGATACCTATTAAGTACTGAGATAACATGTCATTGTTGACTTTATTTTCCTTGGTATCTATTGTGCTTCACAGCGATGTGTAGTGCACTGCGCCACATTTGCCTATCCTTGGTAGGAACATAGTGTATGTAGGTTTGTGCCACCCAATAAGTGCAATGAGGATGAGTAACCATGAGTATTGGAACTCACATCCCTAGTCTTGTGCATCCTTGCAGTATTCAAGGAACGAGTTTAGTAGGTAAGGGACCCAGCTCATCAAGCTCCCCTTTGTGCACTATGTCACAGTTTCTACTACTCTTGCGATGAGGTCGATGAGGACGATGTTGATCAACACTAGCCTATCCATCCATAAGATGCCTCCTTGCACCCTCGCTAACAATTGTTTGACACATTCTTTTATGTGTTTCCTATGCCCGAAGTGAGGTATGTCTAATAAGTTTATGATGTCGGTGTTGTATAGTCCCATGATCCACTATGCAGGTTCCAATAGTGGTGTTCCTAATGGGCCTTCTCCCCTGCTCTCTACATATCTCTCCACTGCAAAATCTAGGAAATGTATGGTGTCGAAGACATCATGGTTGGAGTATTTAAGGCTATAAACTCCTCCTACCATGTTGTCCCTAGTCTTCACTTCGTTGGGAATTATCAGCATCACTATATCTAGTTCTTCATGTGTGCGTTGTACGCCCTGTGCACTGATTTATGCTCTCACCTTCTTTTTTCCTTGTGGGGATGATACCTCACCCTCTGGTACAACCACTTGCTTCATTTCATGCTCTAGTTCCATCTCTAGGCCCTACTGTGTGGAACCCATGGCCAGTTCTACTTGTTGTGGCCCTTGTCCCCTAGACGCTTCAGATTTCATCTGTTCGGCGTCCTCTTCCGGTTTCTCTGGATCCTATGCAGGTTCTTGGTCCTCTTCCACATGCAATGTAGTATTCTTTTACTCTAGTGTGTGTATTCCATCCATATCCACCATTGTAGTCATCTCGCTTGTTCTGGTTTGAGGCACCCGAGTGCTACTTCATGTGCTTTGTCCGGTTCTGCTCGACGCTCCAACCCTCGGTGGTGACATGGCAAAGAAATCCGACTTGTAGGCTTCCAAATCATCAGATACTAGGGAAAATTCTCACTCGATCACTCTTCTACTTGACTCTGCATTCTTATTCTTAGCAAATAACACAATGTGTCATTTCCCCCCCCCCTTTTTTGACTGTATAGCATGACAAAGAAGTAATAGTTGTGTCGCACTAACAATTGTTGCTTTTTCACTTTTTGTGGTGTTTCCTACACATTGTACCTTTCTACCAATTAACTGCTCTTCTGTGTGCAATGTTTTCAAACCATGGTTTCCTTGTGTCTCACTATTCTATTCTACCAGTTCTATTCTGTTAAGACCCTCCATGTGCATCAGTATGTTTTTGTTTTCATCCTCTTTTTACTTTTTCTGGATTTTCTTATTTTTCTTCTTTTTATTTGTTTTTCTCATTTTCTCTCCCTTACTTCTACTATAGTACACTATATACATATCTTCTTACTGCATAGTAACTTTCTAAGTGTTAGGAGATCGATTATCCCTATACAGTTTAAGTTGACTCCCATTGAGCATTCCTCTGAGTTTTGTACCTACTAAATCTTTCAACTATACAACTCCCCCTTATGTGACAGTCTTCACCTCATATGGTCCCAACCAATGCATTATGAATTTTCCTGGGTGCTCAAGAAATTTATTGTCATACACCAAGACTAGGTCTCCCTCCTTGAAACTCTTCCTTTTAATATGCTTGTCATGCCAAGATTTGTCCCTTTCTTTCTATACTTCTTGGTGAAATCCTACTAGAATCGTATCTTCTTCCATCTCCATTGGTCGATTTAGCCTTTCTTATACCATGCTTCGTTCTGTCATGTTGGTGATTGATGCTACGGCAGACTAGGAACCAAAAATTCTAATGGCACCATTGTTTCTTGTCCATACACCAACCTGAATGGTGTATGTCATGTCAACTTTATGCATGTAATCCTATATGCCCATAATACTACCGGTATCTTCAAATCCCAATTGTCCCTATTGACGTTGCAGATCTTTGTCAATGCATTATCTAGGATCTTATTAAAGGCTTCAATTGTTCCATTTGCTTGAGGGTGATATGGTGTACTCTTTTGATGATAGACTTCAAACTCCTCGATCATAGCCTTGATAGTATTATTGATGAAGTGAGTGCCTTGGTCACTCATCAAAATCCTTGGGCATCCAAATATAGTGATCACTTGCTCAAACAGGAAGTGTGTTGTTGTCTATGTGCTACACTCTTTTACTGGTATGACTTATGCCCATCTCGTTAAGTGCTCTTTCGTAGTAAGGATATAGCTTTCTCTTGACCTCCTTGTTGGTGGGTCAATTGGTCCCACGAGGTCTATTGCCCATTTTTTGAATACTTGCAAGGTTACTTGTGGTCTTAGGGGCATCTCATCCTGTCTATTAGGTTTTCCAACCCTCTAATATACATCACATCTCTAGCAGTAGTCATTTGCATCTTTGTGGATGGTCGTCCACCATAGTCCTGTGCGCAGTACCCTCTGCAGGGTATATTTTCCTGCATAATTTCCTCCAATTATTCCCTCATGCACCTCTGCTAAGATCTCGGGCCTCTCCTGTTCTAGTAAACATCTTCTCAAAATGTTGTCTACGCCCATCTTGTATAAATGTCATGCAATCAATTGATAGTTTGCAGCTCTGACTACCAGATTTTTCTTCTGCATAGTGTTGAATTCTTGTGGTGCAGTCCCTGTACTCAAGTATTGAACGATGTTAGCAAAATATTCATCAACTACTTGGACTGAAAATAACTATGCATTAGGGAATTTTCCCTCTAAATTTTTAGGTTCTTCTCCATTGGTGATCCTCAACAGGTGATTGGGTCCTGCATTCAACTTCCCTAGTTTGACTATCACTTAAAATTCAAATTCATGAAACAACAGTAGCCATCTATAGATTCTCCCCCCCAACACTATCTTATTGTCTAGGTATTTGAGGGCAGAATGATTTGTGAACATTTTAAAATGTTTCCCAAGTAGATAGTGTATGAACTTCTGTAATGCATATACCATTGCTAGGCCTTCTCTTTCTGTAGTAATGTAGTTCTTCTCTAACTCTGATAGTTTTCTACTTGCAAACGCTATAGGATGGTATAACTCTTCCGTTCATGGCTGCGCCGGAATAGATCCAAGTGTTATGGTTGATGCATCTACATGCACTTGAAATGTATTTTCCCAATCTGGAAATACTAGTATCGGTGTTGTTACCATCTTCTCTTTTAGAGTGTCCAACCCTCACTGACAATCCGCATTCCACTGAAATTTACTATATTTCCTCAACATTTTCTCCATCAAAGCAGTGATATGTGCATACCCTTTTATGAATTTCTTGTAGTATCATGTGTGTCCCAATGTTTCTCTCAACTAACATACTGATTTTGGTGGTGGTAAATTGACAATCACTACAATCTTGGTAGGATCTACTAGCAAGCCTTGTTTTCACACTATGTGGCCCAATAGTATTCCAAATGGTGTCCCGAAAATTCACTTCTTGATATTTAATGATATTTGACACTGCCTGAATCTTTCCAACATCATCCTTTACACCTCTACATGATCTTTCAACAGACTGTAGACTATCCATTCATCCAGATATACTTTCAAAAATTGATGGATGAATTCTTTGAATGCAACTATGACTACTCTTGAGAATATTGTTGGTGCATTCTTCAGTCAAAAAAGCATGACTGTGTGTTGGTAGGATCCCCATTCTATGGAAAAAGCGGTCTTGTACCTGTCTTTTGGGGCTATCTTAATTTGATGGTAGCCTAAGAATCCATATGTGAATGAGTATGCTTCTTGGCCTCCTACATTCTCTGATACCTCATATGTAAAAGGTGTGGGAAAAGGGTCATGTAGGCAAGCATCATTCAATTTCCTGAGATCTACACAAATCCTTATCCCTCCATGTTTCTTTTCTTGTACTACCATAGATCTTATCCTTTCTAATTCTTCTACTGGTTCGATGATTCCATCTTCCAACATTCTGTCAATTTATGATTTTTACTTTTTGCTTATATATTGGATTCATTCTATATGGTCATTGTCTAAATGATCTAGCCTCGGGATTGAGAGGTATATTCATCTCTCCTAGCTCTCCTATTATTCCTTTCATCTATGTAAAGGTTGTTGGTAATAGGTCATTGTACTCGCACAGTAACTCTATTATTCTTTCTACTGTTTTTTCATCCCAATAGTCTGGACCAATGCTAGCCATTTTGGGATTATTATTTGTCCCAATGTTTACTTTCTTCACCTTGATTGGCACAGAAAATATTTCTCATTCGATAGATGGACCTTCCACCTCTATTTCTCCTTCAATTTATGTAATTTGAATGTTTCATGGGTCATCTTCATCTATTGCTTCTTCCTGCACATGATAGCATGACAGTAGTTCTTTCACTGTTTGTTTATTTTGGTGTTGATACTCTCTTATAAGTTCAACCTTTGGTTCCTTAATAAATATCAACCCTCTGATTTTTTTGAGTGATGAATCCATGTTGGGGTTCTCATGTTCAAATGATAAAGTGACTATAAATTCTACTGTAATGTTGTCCATTCTGTAGTGCCTCTGCACATTTCCTGGTCTACATATCAGTTTGTTGGAATTCCTTCCAATGTGTCAATAAAGTGATGAGGCCATTCTTCTATTGGTGTCATTTTCCATAGTGTTATGCACTTCTCCAAGTGTTCTGCTGGTGTCCCCTGTCCATCATATCTCTATAGTTGATTGCTTCCCTGTTCTACGCCTAATCTAATGAGCAATAGTCGCTTACATTGGTACAAGTCCTTGACTGTCTCTTTGTGTGCACCCCACCATCTTGAAAGTGTTTCCTTGAGTGATATGTCCAGGGATAAGAGCCTCTAATTTTCTAACACTTCATATTCGTATCTTGTTAGGAATTCTTCTAAGTCATTCACCCCATGAAAACTGAGAGGTTATCTTATCTCTGTACCTACCCATCTTGTTGTGTGGTCTATTGTTGTGCACCTTCTTGTGGATACTTTGTGTAATATTTGCGGCCAATTCTCCAACCTTGTATCTGAGTCTAAAGTGCATGATGTGATGCATCTCCAGCTGAGTACTCCATCTGCAGTTGGATTTACATAATCTTCTTCTCATGCGGTGGTTCTATATAACTGGTTGATTTCCCCCAGGTCTAATCAAGTGGGTTCTACAAACCTTTCTCCTTCGGATGGGTCTAGTGGTACAATGACTCTGTATTCTCCTGACTCGAATGTCATATTCCTTGTCTTCAAATTGATTATTGCTCGATTGTAAAATTCTCTGTTAAGCCCTAATATTGGCTCATTACCCCTTAATTGGGGCATATTAGATTAGTAATGTTATTTTATTTATGTCGGCTTTAGGCCATTAGTTGTAATTATACCTCTTAGTCTCCTATATATACCAAGGAG
>JASDQU011312985.1:9882-33566 GCA_032191745.1 Picea mariana
TGTAGCAGCGAAACCCCAAGACCTTGAGCTCTGATACCATATGTTAGGAACCAAATATCAATATAGCATAGAAAAACCTCATAAAAAGTACTCAACGCCTTGAAAAAGAGATAATTTCAGATAATAAGCCTCTTCGAGGGGGCAACCTCCTTTTACCCCACTTAAATGTTCAAGTCCCAGATGATTCAAAATGAAAATGTCTCCTTGGTATATATAGGAGACTAGGAGGTATAATTACAACTAATGGCCTAAATCCAACATAAATAAAATAACATTACTAATCTAAATTACAACTAATGGCCTAAGCCGACATAAATAAAATAACATTACTAATATAATATGCCCCAATTAAGGGGTAATGAGCCAATATTAGGGCTTAACACTTTCAAAGCTTGTCATTTCAGATTGTTGGCTCATTTTATGTTCAACAAACCTTTGAACTTCCCCTTCTATTTTCTAAAAATATTGGAGAAGATGTCCTCTCAAGTGAGGAAGATTGTGACTAACCCCCACAACAATCTCTTTCACCATGGCTTGATCAAACTCCTTGTTCTATCTGAATTAGAGAAACAGGGGCAAACTTGGGATGCCTTTATCTATCAATTTGAAAACCCTCACTTGACAACTAAGACCGACAAAAATCTAGTTAGCCTAAGAACTATCTCTCCATCCAAGCCCCGCTCTCCAAGAACTCCAAACCCCCTTGCACAAACCCTCTCTTTACCGAAACAATACAAAAATCTTGTTGATATCCCTACTTCCTCATCAGATAAAAAGACCAAGAGCAAAGACCAAAAGAAACCTATTGTTAACCCCCCAATGCCTTCAATCTCTCTCGATCCTACACCTAAAAAGCTCCAAGAAGTAATCCAACAAGACTTTCCCATCGTTCCCACAAATAGGAGGGGAGCCAATCGATTTGGTAAAGGACCCTTTCGAAAAAGTACCTGGAGCACAAGAACAAAACCTTATGCAAAACCCCTGCGTGCTTTGGATTCTATCCAAGTGTCCTTCGATCTTGAGAGGCCTCACAAGAGACTTAGGGAAGTTTCTGCGGATGGAATAGAGCCACAAAGAAAGACAAAATCAGAACCTACCTCTCCTTACCAATCCCCCGTCACTTCTACTTCACCCATGCCTACTCTAGATCCTAAGACTGATAGATTGTCCACATCCCTCAAAGGATCTAAGCCTTCCTCTAAAATCACTAATTCTGCCCCAGCCATTGAGAAGCTACAAAAAGAAAACCATCATCTTCTCCAACAATTGGAAGAAATGAAGACAATAGACACACACCTTCATCATGATAATGCAGTCCTTCAAGCAAAGGTTAACTCCATTCAACGGTTGGTTGATGAGATGACCAAATCCAACCGCAACCTCAGAGCACAACTGAAGAAACACAAGAGGCACAAGGCAAAGTCTTCACAACAAGGAGAAGCTTCCAAAGATGATCCTCCTCAACAAGCCTAGTCACGAGGGGTAATTTCTTTTTGTTTGCAATGGGACCTGCAAAATCGTAAGTGTGGGGGTAATGTTGGGCTCGAGATATGATCAATTTTATGACAGTTATTAGACACTTTTACCGAATGTACATGTGTTTTTCATGTTTTGGAGAATCTTTTTGAAGAATTTTGTGCTAAAACGGTATGATCTACACCAGGTATGTATGATTCATGCTTAATGTTGACATTGAGTATAATTCATCACGTTTTTATGTTTCCAAAGATCTAATTCATGTTTTTTGGTGTTACAGGGAAAAAATGCATCACGTTTCTGCTTCCGGTACTTAGTTTGGCACTCCTTCCAGTACTCGATCCGGTACCCGGTCCGACACTTTGCCTAGTACTCGGTCTTGCACAAAAACGGTGGGTGATTTGACGATTATGGTATTGGCGGCCAGTGGTGGGAGAATTAGGAACATGGGTTTTTCTTGTGGTTTCCCCCTCCATCTACTGAACCCTTGATAACTCAGTGTAAGTTGTTAAGCAAGGCGATTATTGGCTTTCTCTATTTCAATAGTTAGGGCACCATTAATGTAATTTGTCGATTTTAGAAGTGGTTCAACCCTCCTATGGTTGACCACTTGGTCTGTAAATAGTATAAATACCATCATTGTGGCCAGATAGAAGTTAAGCAGTAGAAGAACCGGTGTATTGGAGACAAACACGATTTTACTTTGTTTTTCCATTTTTCATTGCCAGATTATATAGAAATTGTGTTTTTGAGTTTTAATGGTGAAATTGATTTGCTGAGTTCGTGGTGTGCCTTTAGGAAGTGACCACGACTTGCTGGGGGGGCCACCAGCAGTCTGGTAACTATTCTTTAAGTTGTTCATGTATTTTATAGTTTAGATGCCTCTTTTTTATTTCTTGTACATGCATTGTTATCTTTCCTTTGTTAATTAATTTGTTGTTGTAGTTTAATCATTTTAACTCTCATTTGCAGGTTAGTATGAAGGCTTGTATTAGTATGCGTTGATCTTGTAGTTAGGAATGAATTTGCAAATTTATAGACTAACCCCATGTGCAATTAAATATTAGATTGTGTTTTATTTATGCTTTTAGAATTAAATTTAAAACAGAGTTTGATATAGAATAGAACAAAGTTTTATTGCATGTCTTCTTTAACAAGGATTTGATGGATGGATAGGATTAGTTTCAGTTTTTAATTATAGATTGTTTATTCTATTTTTATATAGATCTTGCTTAACTAGTTGTTAGTTAATGTATTCGTTAGTTTACTTTTTATACGTCATGCTTTAATTCATGTTTTTAAGCACTTTCTTTCTTGTACTTTGAATTGTTAAAATAGATATAGCATAGTTTCACTTTATGCACTTTAGTTCCTAGAATTAGATTGCAATTACAATTCTTAGTTAATGATCGAATTTAATTATGAAGTTTGCTTACATAACATAGAAGTACAATTATAATCTCGTTATATTGTTGATGGTTAATAATTCCATGAATATGTAGGGTAATTAACATTGTTTCCATAATGGCTAAATTCTCATTGGATTGTTTAATCCATACCTTTCACTTTGCTATTGAGATCAGTGGTGAGCTTATACCACTTGAATTATTCTTTGTTGTCAAGTGCCATCGAGATATTATCAGACACCAGAGACATTCACACAACCACCAACACTATATTTGAGTTGTCATGGGTTAAATGATAGTTTCCTGCTTTCGTAGATCAGAAGATATAGTTTCTTGCTTTTGTAGATAGTTTTATTGTTGTTGTAGGGTAAATAGTCTTTTGCTTTGATAGGTTAAAAAGCAGTTTGCTTACCCTAGATTAAAGGTTAGTTGTTAGTTCTTCTTGCTTTCAATTAAATAGATTTCCTTTTATGAATTAGAAATTGTTTTGAAGTTTGAATTAAGAATAGAGTTCACTTGCCTCTTAGGTTAGATAGTTGTTCAATGAGAAGTTTTAATTATTTTACTTGCAGTAGAAGTTATCTTAGGGTAGTTAGGTGTCACTTGCTTTAATAGGTTAAATTGCTTACTTGTCTATTCTTTCTTTGATAGTATATTTGCTTGTTTATTTACTTGCTTTCATAGGGTAGTTGCTCATTGAATTTAGGTAGGTAAGTTAAAGTAGTTTGCTTTTGCTATTTGCTTATTGTCATGCTTAATAGTTGTTTTTTCTTATTGTTATGAACTAGTTTGCTTTAAATAGGGTTTTCACTTGTTTTTCTAGAACTATCCATTGATCCTTGATCCAAAAGTACTTAGGTTACATAGTTTTAAGTTGCTTAGTAGGGTTTTCTCATTAGATAGGTTTGCTTGAATAGATTAACCCTTAGATAGACACTTCCTTAGCTAGACTATACTACCACCAACCCTTCTACCTTTGGCATATATTTTGCTACAACTCTAAGTTTACTTACCCCGGGTTGACAATTTAATTGAGGGTTTTTAGTGTTTTTTTAGTGCATATAGAACACCCATAATTTTTGGCACCATTGTCGGGGATTGAACCCGGGTCACCCGCGTGAAAAACACATATGTACATTCAGCAAAAGTGTCTAATAATTGTCATAAAATTGATCATATCTCGGGCCCAACATTACCCCCACACTTACGATTTCGTAGGTCCCACTCCAAACAAAAAGAAATTACCCCTCGTGACTAGGCTTGTTGAGGAGGATCGGCTTTGGAAGAAGACATGTAATAAAAATCTATGAACCTGGGTCACCATTTACCCTCCAACTCAACCTATTATGGAGAATCTATGGTAGCTTGAATGTCCATACGAGAACGAGGACTGGGAAGAACCCGTATTGCCAAGTGACCATGCATGGGCACTTCAGAAGCACACAACAGAAAATGTGCTAAACCAGTTCATTTTTGCTATCACATGTGTGGATTTCCCACAGTCTTTTCCCCAATTTGAGTACATGTTTGGGGAAGAATTTCAAGAACAATTAGACCCATACATTTTGTCTTCGACATATTTTATTTTCGAGATAGATGAATCTTCCATGTCTTACACTATGCCCTACGAGATTAGTCCAGGGAAAATTTTACATACAAACTCTGGGGTAGATGCAGACCAATAGAAACAGTCAAGAGTTTTTGCCTGGGAATACACTGACATGAAGGGTATACACCCTGACACATGCATCCATCGCATATATACCCATGGGGAAGTAACACATGTTAGGCAACCCCAGAGAAGGATGAACCCTGCACTTAAATATATAGTCAAGGAGGAGATCCAAAAGTTGTTAAATGTCAGATTTATCTATCCCATCTCTGATAGTAAGTGGGTATCCCTACTTGTAGTGGTTTCAAAGAAAGTGACCGGGAAATGGAGAATTTGTGTTGATTTCCGGGAACTCAACAAAGCCACTCTGAAAGACTACTTTCCTCTTCCTTTCATTGACCAAGTTCTAGATACCTTGTCTGGAAAGAAGTATTTTTCCTTTGGTATATTAAAGGATAGTTTGCTTATCATAGAGATTAGTTGTTAATTGCTTTTATCATCATAATGCTTTCAATTCGGTAGATTTCCTTTTGTAAATTAGAAATAGTTGTGAAGATTAGTTTGATAATAGAGTTCACTTGTTTCTTAGTTCAATTAGTTGCTTATTGATTAGTTTACTTGCTGTAGAAGTCATCCTAGGTTAGTTAGTTGTTTACTTGCTTTAATAGGTTAGTTGCTTGCTTGTTTATTTACTTGCTTTCATAGGATAGTTTCTTATTGAATTAAAGTAGGCTAGTTGAAGTAGTTTGTTGTTGTTATTTTCTTATTAGATGAATAGTTTGTCTTTGCTTATTGTTATGCTTAAATAGTTTTCTTTTCTTATTGTTGAATTATTTTTCTTTAGGTAGGGTTTTCATTTGCTTTCCTAGAACTATCCATCGATTCTTTGCTCAAAGGTTACTTAGGGTACATAGTTTAAGTTTCTTAGTAGGGTTTGATCATTAGTAATCTTTGCTTGAATAGATTAGCTTTTAAATATCCCCTTTCCTTAGTTAGACCATACTACTACCAATCCTTCTACCTTGGCATATATTTTTCTACAACTCTAAGTTTACTTACCTCGGGTTGACAATTTAATTGAGGGTTTTTAGTGTGTTTTTAGTGCATATAGAACACCCATCATTTTTGGCACCGTTGCGAGAAATCCCCATAACAACCTATTTCACCACAACCTTATCAAGCTACTTGTCTTAGTCGAGTTGGAGAAAACATGGGATGAGTTCATTCACCAATTTGCAAACCCTCATCTTACAATCACAAATAGTAATAAGACACTTGATCTAAGGACTATTACTCCACCCAAACCCTCATGCTCAATCTATTTCTTTACTGGACCAAAAGTCCAAGAAACTTATAGATAGCCCTGCAACCTCATTGGGCAAGAAGACCAAGAAGCCTATTACTAACCCCCCTCTAAAAACAGTAAAGACCAAGAAGCCTATTGCTAATTCATGTCACGAGGATGTGCCATATATTAGTTCTGGGGGGAGTTTCCTGAGCTAAACAACGCTAAGCACTGCCCATTTGTATAGCAAAACCATGAGAAGAGAAAGTAGGATTTCTGTCAAAATTCTATCATACTATCTTTTTACAATGTCTTGGGATATTATATCAACAATTGTTTGTATCGGTATGCTAAATTATATACTGCTGACATCATTGTGTATGTTATAATCTTTCTGTGCATTTTTATGTTTATTCTATAGAAGACTTCTTATACTTAACTACTCTTTGTGACAAATACAGAGCGATAACAACTGCTAAATACTTATTGCCATCTGTATTATAAGCTTATTAAAAGAGGAATAGTTGTTTGAATTTTTACAGATTGATGAAAGGAAATAAAAATCCTCCTGTCCACCATTCCTACCAGTACAAACCAAGCCTTTCGTTAGTATTTATCAGTTATGTCAATCACTAATGATCAAATTTACTCTTTCATGTGATTAATAGGGTTATTAGGTCAAATTGTTATATTTAAAAATAAAATTTGACATATCTTGGTTGTAAAATTGTCATTGGTGTGTCTAGGTGTCCTTACTACTCCCTCCACTCATCCAAGGTCATAAATTTTCATCATGGTCATGTCATCATTCCTTGTCATAAATTTTCAAATGATTGTCTTGATCAAAGTTCTACTTCAAAATTGGTTTATGAATTAAGGAAGATGAATTTGAAAAAAGTGCAAGAGGTATTTGTCAATAATAGACCGAGGAACAAAAATCTCCTTTATTTTATGCACATGTGTTATTATTTGAGAGAAATTCCCCAAATACAATCGCTATAGGAGGGTTTCTGCACATTTGGACAGCTTGACTTCAAGTCAATTTTTCAGAGGGTTGGAGAAGGCATTTTCAGTGATTGATGGTTACATTGTGTAGAAGACATCATAAAATTTCCACCCATACCACTTTCAGCCCAAAAATCCTCTAGGAAGGCCTCCAAAATCCGTATTAAAGACCATGTTGCGTTTCTGCTAAGAGCATGCTGCGTTTCTGTAATTTGTGAGTAACCAACTTCAAGTTTGGATTATGAACAAATGGGAAATTAGTTTTGCAAACTGGAGGAGGTTTGTGTTCATAAAATACTCAAAAACAATAACCTCTCTCAGTGTTTGAATATACATATGGTTTGGGATATATTCAACTCTCTTAGAGGCCTAGTTTTTCAGAAAATAAAACACTCTGTTTTTCCTATTTTAGTCATGTTTTCTTGGCATGTTTTAATAACAACTGAAAGTGAATTTTTGAAAACCAAGAGAGGTTTTTTTCAAGGACATATTAAAAAACAAAAACCTCTCTCATTTTTTACACAAGAGTTACTGTCTTGTAGTTACAGGTGTCACTTTGATACCTATTTTTCATAAGTTCACCAGGCCAGAATTGTTGCGCTTATGGGAAGTCACTTTTGGAACTAATTTTGCAGAGGCAAAATTGATGTTTTGCATGGTTTAAATGATCAAGGGTATACTATACATCTCAAGGCTTCCTCACATGTCATTAGTAGCCTCCAAAAAAACTCCAAACCCTCAAATTCAAACTTAGAGAGCATGAAACACTGAGTTGTCATTTATGCCATGATAACGTTGTCCTACAAGCCAAGATGAATTCTCTACAGCGTTAGGTTGATGATATTACTGCCACCAATAATAGTCTTTGGATGCAATTGAAACACCACAAAAATCATAAGTCAAAATCCCCCGGGCAAGAGGGAGAAGCTTCTAAAGCTAATCCACCCCCTCCTTTGCAAGTTTCGTCATGAAGGGCAATTTCTTTTTGTTTGTAGTGGGACCTGCAAAATCTTAGGTGTGGGGGTAATGTTGGGCCCGAGATATGATCGGTTTTATGACAATAATTAGATACTTTTGTCAAATGTATATATGTGTTTTTCATGTTTTGGAGAATCTTTTTGAAGAATTTTGTGCCAAAACGCTATGATCTACACTAGCTATGAATAATTCATGTTTTATGTCGATCTTGAGTATAATCATTATGTTTTTATGTTTCCAAGAATCTAATTCGCGTTTTTTTTTGTTACAGGGAAAAATCACATCATGTTTTTGCTTCTAGTACTCCATCCGACACTATTACAGGCAACTAACTTAAATCTTAAATTGTGGGAGCATGAAGTGGAATCTGGAAAATCCGACACATGGGTTTTGTGCGTAATATGCCCAATTAGGTCTCACGCAAGTCATTTCCTGGAATTCTAAATGGGTTAAGAGTAGTTCATGGTTTTCAATTCTGCATCTGGTACTTCGTCCTGCACAAAAACAATGGGCGACTTGGCGATTATGGTATTGGAGGCCAACGATGGGCGAATCGGGAACATGGGTTTTTCTCATGCTTCCCCCCTTCAGCTATTAAACTCTTGACAACTCGATTTGGGTTGTTGAGCAGGGCGATTATTGGCTCACTCCACTTCAGCAGTTAGGGCACCATTAATGTAATTTGTTATATTTAGAAGTGGTTCGACCCTCCAGTGGTTGACCACTTGGTATGTAAAGCTTATAAATACCACCATGGTGGTCATACAATAGGGAAGGAAGTGAAGAAGTCGTGTGTTAGAGGGAAAATACAATTTCCCTCTGTTCTTTCATTTTCATTTTGCCAGAATTGTGTAAAACCTACGTTTTCAGTTTTAATGGCGAATTTGTGTTACTGAAGTTCGTGGTGTGCCTTTGAAGAGTAACCACGACTGCTGGGGGGGGCACTAGCAGTCTGGGTAACTATTCTATGAATTTGTTTGTAGATTGAGTAGCATAAATGTCTTTTATTTTATTTCCTGTACATGAGATGTTATTTTACTTCTTTGTTATTCAATTTGTTGTTTATGATTTAATTGTTTTAATTTAGTTTTGTAAGCTATTATGAGGAATCTTGTTAATATGCAATGACTTTGTAGATGATAGGAATAAGCTTGCAAGCTTAGAGACTAACCGTGTGTGTAGTTAGATGATAAATTAAGTTTTCTTTTATGCTGGAATAAATGATAAAAACAGAGTTTTAGAACATATTTTTAATTCATGATTTCTTTGACAGGGCTTCGGTGGATGGATAGTGTTGGTTTTAGTTTTCAATTTTAGATTGATTATCTAATTGTTGTTTAAGTTTTGCTCATTTAATTTTCCATTTAGTTTTCTCAATTGCTTACTTACCTTATGTTGGAATAGTATTTAAATTTATGTTTTGTGAGTATTTTCCCTCTTTTTGCAATTTGAATTATTAAATAGAACTAGTTTAGTTTCCTTCATGCATTTTATTTCTTAGATCTAGGTTGCAATTTCAATTTATAGTTAATGATTGAATTCAGTTATGAGTTTGTTTATATTAGTATAGAATGCATTTCAATTTCATAGATTAGAATAAAGTTTCCTTGCTTTCATAGATTAGAAGATAGTTTTCTTGATGTTGTAGGATAGATAGTCTTCTTTCTTTGGTAGATTAAAGGATAGTTTGTTTACCATAAACATTAGTTGTTAATTGTTTTTATAATCATAATGCTTTCAATTCGGTAGATTTCCTTTTGTAAATTAGAAATAGTTGTGAAGATTAGTTTGAGAATAGAGTTTACTTGTTTCTTAGTTTAATTAGTTGCTTATTGATTAGTTTACTTGCTGTAGAAGTCATCCTAGGTTAGTTAGTTGTTTACTTTCTTTAATAGGTTAGTTGATTGCTTGTTTATTTACTTGTTTTCATAGGATAGTTTCTTATTGAATTTAAGTAGGCTAGTTGAAGTAGTTTGTTGTTGTTATTTGCTTATTAGATGAATAGTTTGTCTTTGCTTATTGTTATGCTTAAATAGTTTGCTTTTGCTTATTGTTGAACTAGTTTGCTTTAGGTAGGGTTTTCATTTGCTTTCCTAGAACTATCCATCGATTCTTTGCTCAAAGGTTACTTAGGGTACATAGTTTAAGTTTCTTAGTAGGGTTTGATCATTAGTAATATTTGCTTGAATAGATTAGCTTTTAAATAGCCCCTTTCCTTAGTTAGACTATACTACTACCAATCCTTCTACCTTGGCATATATTTTGCTACAACTCCAAGTTTACTTACCCTGGGTTGACAATTTAATTGAGGGTTTTTAGTGTGTTTTTAGTGCATATATAACACCCATCAGCGGTCGATCATTTTATCTATGGAGGGCTTCAGGAGATCTAGGTTGATACGTATACAGGTGTTGTCTAATGAGCTACCACTCGAAGGGCTACCCACAGGGGTTACAAGGGTGGCAAATAGATGTGTCCTTAAGTACCACTTGTATTTCCTACATGTATGAATCCCCAACTACGGGTTTATGGGTGTAACGACATATTTGTGTAGCTTAAAGATGCCAGAATACGTCTCTACCCTGAAAAAAATTAACCCACAATTTTCTGCCAAGGAAGGTTCTCTAATACCACTTGTAATATTCAAGATATAAAAAGTATGCAGAACATAAATAAATAGCTATAAATGGAAGATGAACAACAATATAACCAGAACAACACCACAATAATATCAAAATGATGCCAGAATAATACCAGAAAGAACACTTTGATTACTGAGAGCAATGTTCACTTGCCTCTTCGAGGGGGAAACCTCCAGTAGAGTAGAGCTCTATTACAATAATATCTAAGATAAGAGTTCCCATACCCTCGATTCCTATTTATACTAAATATGTCTATAAAAAGAACCATCTAGAGGAAGATCATTCTAGAAGTGAAAGCTTCTATTAGGTGTTCTTACATTAGACTTATTATTCCTTATTGTTAGGCCTTATTAATATTGGCCTTTATTACATGGAAATATATTATTCTACCTACGTGAGGGGTTAGGTCCCTAACACCTTGACAAAGAGAGAAATTCAGATAATAAGCATCTTCGAGGGGGAAACCTCCTTATACATCACAAGAATTCAAAATTACAAGATGATTCCAAATGAAAAGGTCTCCTTGGTATATATAGGAGACTAGGAGGTACAATTACAACTAATGGATCCAAGCCGACATAAATAAAATAACAATACTAATGTAATATGCCCCAATTAAGGGGTAATGTGCCATGATTTAGGGATTAACATGCCCCTCCCCTTCAGACAAGTGTTGTTCTCAACGCTTGAGTAGTTTTGGATTCTTCTATATAAAAGACTCATCTTCCCATGTGGAATATTCAACAGGTAGTTTCTTCCACTTAATGAGATACTCTGAAATTGATCTATTCCTCAACTGGAAAATTCTTGTGTCAATGATAACTTCAGGCTACAATATAATTTTTCCTTCCTTGTCAAGTTCTGGCAATATAGTTTGAACTGGGATCTTGTCACCTATAACCTTATTTAAGCATGAAACATGGAAAACTGGGTGTATTCGCAAAGATGCAAGTAGCTCCAATTTGTATGCCATAGTACCAATGTTTTGCAACACCTTATAAGGGCCATAGTACTTTGGTGATAATTTATTATCCTTCTTATCTTTCTTGAGGGACATCTGTTTGTATGGTTGTAGTCTTAAAAATTCCCAATCCCCTACTTTAAAACTTCTTTCACTACGATGATGATATGCTTGTTGTTCCATGTGATTTTGTGCCATGGTGAGGTTGTCCTTTAAGAGTTGGAGAACTTGTTGTTGATGCTCGATGTGATCTTCCACTGCTTGAACCTTATATTTTTATTTTAGAGAAGAAGTAATGGATGGTGGGTGATATCCATAAAGCACCATAAATGGTGTCATTTTTGTTGCATTATGAAAGGAAGTGTTATACCACCATTTTGCCAAGGGTAACCACTTAAACCAGTGTGTTTGTTTATCAGAGATAAAGCAACAAAGGTATCCTTCCAGACATTTATTCACTATCTCAGTTTGTCCATTAGATTGAGGATTATAATATGAGCTATGAGCCAATTGAGTACCCAAACAAGAAAATAATTTTGTCCAAAAATGTCCAGTGAAGATGGGATCTCTGTCACTTACAATAATATTTGGGCTTCCATGTAGCTTTTGAACTATCTCCATGAATGTAATAGCAACTGTACTAGATTTGAAAGGATGAGAGAGTGCACAAAAGTTTTCATACTTGGTAAGTCTATCAACAATCACCATGATGACACTCTGTCCTTTAGACTTTGGTAACCTTGTGATGAAATCCATGGAAATCTCCTCCCAACACTGACTTGGAATGGCTAATGGTTGTAAAATACCTAGGGTCTTAATTGTTTCCACCTTATATTTTTGGAAAACCAAACATTCTACCACAAACCTTTGAACATCAGTTTTAGGTCCATCCCAAAAAAATTCCCTATTGACCCTATGATAGGTTTTAAAAAATTCTTAGTGCCCTCCTACTGAAGAGGTGTGAAATTCCAAAAGTACCTTTTGTTTGAGTTGGGAGTTATTACATAAATATAAGTGATATTTGTACCACAATGAATCATTTTTCCATGTAAATGTATCAGATGCACTGGAATCCTATTGCAACCTTTGAATGAGAGTCCACACTTCGTCATTCTTCCATTCATCCCTTGCTTTTGTTATCCAATTAGGTTGGATGATAGAGATAACACAGAGAAATTCCTGAACATCTTCGTCCTTTCTTGAGAGTGCATCTTCCACAACATTTTGCTTCCCTTTTTTTAGATGATTTCAAAGTCATAACCCAACTGTTACAGGTGAATCCTCCTGTGGACAAGCGGATTCCCTCTTGGTCTCTAGACTCCTAAGGCCAAGAAAGAAAAGTGCTTAACATGGACACTGACATCCTTTTAGATCTTATTAAGCTAATGAATGAAAAGGAAGAAGAAAAGTGTACCTTTTTAAATGGTGTTTGTCCTCGCAAAATCTAAGTTGAGATTCACTCCCAAGCTTCAAATCATAGGTCCTGTAGAACAAACAAAGATACAACGAGCTTCCAATTCTATTGAAATTAGCTCAAATACAGATCTATCTAGTGAAGACAAGTTCATGTGGAACAAACATAAACTTGAAATAAACAGGCCAAGCATGTATGTATATTAATGAGAACAAATGAAGAGTACTTACAGACCAAACTTGATGAAGGTGCAACAGCTTCTTCCAGTTCTCTTTGTCCAACCCCTTTGCTCAAGTAATCTAGACTGATTATGCTTCAATGGTGCCCCACTTATGAGATCATAAGTTTGGTATAATTCTCAATCTCCATCTTTCCTTTCACCATGAGGAGGCCTCCTTATATAGGCTTGGAGAGGCCTAACCACTTGGGAGATCTTTGGGATAAGTTGATGATTCTTCTCCTTCAGTTGTGGATCTCCCCTAAGATCATGCCTCGACCTCATATTCGAATCCAACTACCTTCATATTTTGATGGGATTCTTCCCTAATTCCCTCAAACAAACCAAATTTCGCCCAAAAAAGGCCAGTGCTCCCTCAAAAAGGGACACAGAGCATTGGAACGCTCCCCTAGAAGAGGGTACAGAGCGCCAACGCTCCCTGACAGTATGTAGGGGAGCGCTCCCTTCCAAATTTGACTTTTAAGTGGCTTTTTCGATGGCAAAAGGATTGTACTCCTTGTCAATTGATTTCTCTTCTTCAAGACTAGTCTTTGAGGTGTCTTAAGTGTTTTTACGATGTCACTAGAGAGACGACATAGACAAGATAATGTTTGTGACACTTGCGACCAATATGAGACAATTGCGATATTTGTAACGATGACACTAGCCATCATTGCAATGAGTGATTTTGATGTGTAACAAATTGCCCCCCAAAGTGTGAAGTCAGAAGACGATGATGATTGAAGTACTTTGTAGACTTTTTGAGCAAGGGGATGGATGCAGAGAGGCTGGAAAAAGTTGCACACAACCATCAAACAAATATTATGACATGTTTCAAACCCAAGGCAAAGCATCATGAATTCTCAGAGATCAAGGTGTTGGAGACCCAAACAAGGATACACTAAGGTGATGAGAACCCTAAGCAAATGCAAACAAGAAAAAATGGATTCAGAGACTAAAATTCTGCAAGATCTTAAACAAAAAGAGGGAAACGCTCTGGTGTAAGGGGCACCAGAGCGTTCCAATGCTCTGTGAAAGCTTGGCAGGGAGCACTAGCTCTCTGATAGCAAGGGCAAGGGAGCGCTAGGCTTCAAAAAGTTCAGAAAAAAATACCAAAAAATCCAAAAATTCAAGCAAGTTCAGAAATCCAAAGTGTATGGGATGAAATGAAGGGTCAATCAACAAATCTAAGAATCAAGGACACAGTATGAATAAGATCAAAATGAGAAAAGGAAATCAAGATATAGGAAGGAAAAAATTCAAAGGTCCCTCCCTAGTGGAGTCGCCAATTTCTGTTACAGGTGAATCCTCCTGCGGACAAGCGGATTCCCTCTTGGTCTCTAGACTCCTAAGGCCAAGACAGAAAAGTGCTTAATGTGGAAACTGACATCTTTTTTAGATATAATTAAGCTAATATACAAAGAGGAAGAAGAAAGATGTGTACCTTGTTAATGAAATTTGTCCTCGCAAAGTCCAAGCTGAGCTCCAATCCTGAGCTCCTCGATAGGTCCTGTAGAACAAACAAAGATACAACGGGCTTTCTATTCTACTAAGATTAGCTCAAATACAAATCTATCTATTGAAGACAAGTTCATGTGAAACAAACAGAAACTTGAAATAAACAGGCCAAGCATGTATATGTATTAATGAGAACAAATGAAGAGTACTTACAATCATTTGATGAAGGTGCAACAACTTCTTCTCTCTCCTTGTCCAACCCCTTTGCTCAAGTAATCTACACTGATTCTGCTTCAATGACATCTCACTTATGGGATCATAAGTTTGGTGTAGTTCTCAATCTCCATCTCCTCCTCTTCCATGGAAATCCCTCATTATATAGGATTTGGAGGCTTAACCACCATGGAGAGGATCTCTCATCAGATCCACTAAGAAAGGGATCTCTAATATATTTAGGAAGAAAATATCTCTTGAGGATTTTGGAGAGGAAATATCTCTCAAGGATTTTAAGGAGGAAACATTTCAACCATCCATGATATCCTCCACCTTCCCTAAAAAATAGGAAACCAAATGTGAGGTGGATTCTCACACTTAATTACTTTCTTTTTCGTGAATATTAATAATAATTCATGTGCACTTGGTTCTCACACTTAATCAATTTATTTTCCATGAATATTAATAATAATTCATGTGTACTTGGTATTTTGGCCTTCATGTAATATATCCCTCCTCCATATTGACTAGGGATTGTAACATAGGTTATTCCATGGTGTCAAGGTGTATGAGACACTTATATGACACTTTACAACACTTAGGGTGAGGTACCTAGGTGTGCACATTTATTGTGTAACACCCACATCTTGGTCACCCATTTGTGTTGCTCTTCTAAAGATAGTCTTTGTTCCAAGAAGTATTTAAGATTGTCATGATTTGTTTTGACCTTTAAGTGCCTACCTATTAGGTAAGGGCACCATTACTTCATTGCATGTAGTATTGCCATCATTTCCTTATCATAAATGGGTTTGTGTAAGTCCTTTCCCTTGAGTGGCCAACTTTAAAAAGAAAGGGCCTTCCTTCTTGCATTAGAACAACGTTAATGCCATTTCCCAAGGAATCACATTCCACAATAAAGGTTTTTGTGAAGTTTGGTGTGGTAAAGACATGAGCTTTGCACATTGTCTCTTTAAGTTGTTCAAAATCTTCAGTTGCTTCTGGATTCTATGAAAATGCATCCTTCTTAGTTAATGTAATTAAAGGTGTTTCTATTCTTCCATAGTTCCGAACAAACTTGCGGCAGTAACTTGTCAAACCCAAAAATCCTCTAAGATTCTTTAATGTTTTGGGAATCAACTAGTCCATCATGGCTTTAATCTTGTTAGATTCTACCTTGACACCTTCATGAGATACAATATGACCCAAATACTCTACCTCCTTCACTCCAAAGAAACATTTGGACGGTTTGGCATACAAATTTTTCTCTTTTAGTAGTTGTATCACCCTGTCAACATGTGGAACATGATCTTCCCAAGAATTGTTATAGATTAGTATATCATCAAAAAATACTAACATAAATTTTCGAACGAAGGGCTTGAAAATGGAATTCATCAACCCTTGGAATGTGGAAGGTGCATTCATAAGGCCAAAATGCATGACCAAAAATTCATAATGGCCTTCATGAGTTCTGAATGTTGTTTTTGGGATATCGTATTCCCTCATTCTGATCTGTTGATACCCTGAACAGAGATCCAACTTTGTGAAGTATATTTTTCCATGTAGTTCATCTAACAATTCATCAATGACGAAAATGGAAAACTTGTCTTTAATGGTGATCTTGTTGAGCTCTCTATAATCTGGACACATATGCCATGAGCCCTCTTTCTTGAGTACCATTACCACCGGTGCAGAGTAATAACTTTGGCTAGGTATAATAATTCTAGCCTCTAACATTTCTTCAACCATATGCTCAATTTCACTCTTCTGGGCATAAGGGTATTTGTAAGGCCTGATGTTAGGTGGAACACTCCCAAGAATTAAGTGAATAGCATTATCATGATCACGAGTGGGTGGAAGACCTCTAGGAATATCTTCAAATACTTTAGAATGATTATCAATGATCCCTTGGATATCTAGGGGAATATATGGCTCAGATGTTTGAACATATAGTGAGCATAGTTGTACAATTACACCCTGATGCCCCTTTTTCAATAATTTTGTCATGCCATTAGATCTTAAAACCTTACTGGGTTTCCTTGTGATACCCCTTAACTCAAATTCCTTTCATTCCAATGAAAATTTCATGAAAAGTTCTTGAAAATTAAAAGACATTGTTCCCAATGATTGTAACCATTGGACCCCTAGTACAACATCAACACCACCCATTGGTATAGAAATAATTGGACTATTCATTAATTATTCCCCCATAGTAAGATTGATCTTATGACATTTTCTTGAGCAATTGATAGTTCCTCCATTTGCAATCATTAATTGAAACTTTGGTGCTGGATATATAAAGCAATTGAGAGCTTTGGCTAATTTACAGTGAATGAAATTATGAGTACTACCATAATCAATTAGCACTATTACCTTTTTTCTTTTTGATATATCCTTCAACCTTGAGGATTTGAGGAGTGCTAATTCCAGCCAATGCATGACATGATATGGAGAGATTCATCTCTTCAGAAGAAATATCTTCTACATCTTCATCTTGAGATGGTTCTTGTTCTTGTTCTTGTTCTTGTTCTTCTTCCTCTTCACAGTCTATGTATAATAATTTCTTCTCACCACACCTATGTCCCTAATTGTACTTGTTGTCACAATTAAAGCATAAACCTTTTTCTTTTCTTTCCTCCAATTGTTGAGGTGTCAACCATGTAGGTTGAGGTGGTTTATAAGAAGGAACATTATTCTCTCGATAGATGTTAGGGGTGGTCCTTCTAGTATCTATAGATAAATTTTTACTTTCAACATTTCTTGCCACCCAGAACACATTCTCCAATGATTTGGGTTCCCAAAGGCGAACCTCATATTGAATGTTATCCTTTAAATTTCCTATGAAGACATCAATCAGGTGCTCATCTGGAATATATGTTACCTTTATATTCAATCTTTGGAAGTTCTCAATGTGCTCCGCAATTGAATCCTTTTGCTTGAGATTTATCAATTGGATGAAGAAGGTATTGCTCCTTGTATCCTCATAGTGTGTTATCATTTCTTCCGTGAAAAGTTTCCAAGTGACAAGTGATTTACGAGAACAAAGCCATTGATACCACACAAACTGATTAGGTTCTAACTATAAGGACACAATTAGTACCTTTTGTATGTGTGGCACATAATGTAGATCAAAGAACCGGTCCATCTAGAGTATCCATGTGATTGGATCCTTTCCATCAAACTTCCTAATATCTATCTTAGGAAAGTGGTTGGTCTTCAACCAAAAGTTGGAGTTTCTCCAATATTGATTCATCTTCCTTGTGTCCTCAKCATGAATTTCATGGGATATACTRTCGCTTTCAGSTGRCCTCTCTATTAGAAACTTTTTCAAACCTTCCATGATCTCCCCTTTTAATCCATCCATCTTAGTATCCATCATCACTTCTAGCTTAGCTTCAGTTGAATCCATCATCTTTTGTAGTTCATCTTTGGTTACTACCTTCTTTTGTAAATCATCTATGTCCTTGCACATTTATTCACCTTCATGAAGAGTCCAAGTAGGACTATCTGAGGGATTATTTTGTGTATAATTTCCCGTTTTTGGTGGCATGTGTGCCAAGTATCACTACAATGTAGGAATTCCTAGTTGGCTTAGGCAGAGGTCCTCATAGACAAGGGAGTGTTAGGTGTTATAGCTCTTTGATATACATGTGAGGTCCAACAATAGTAATCGGCCAAATATATTAGGGAACTAACTAAGGAGGCTTGACCATGCTCTTATCTGTACTATTTGACTACCCAGGTACTAGAGAGTGATCTCCCCGATTGTTGTTCTCGGTGTACTATAACAACAAGACGACCAAAATTTTTACTCAGTTGGTCTCAGAATTCTATGGGGTCTCCCAATATACGCCAGGTATGTGGGAGCTCAAATCTATAATAGTGTTGTCTAATGCACAACCATTCGAAAGGGGACCTCTGATATACTCAAGGTACGTGGAAGAACCACATTGTCCCCAGGTTGTAGCGTTGACAAGTAACGACAACTCCTATGTTTAGAGACACCAGAATACGTATGTACCTAAAAATCCCTAATATTCTCCCAAATTTGTGTGATACTCCTTTTATCCCACTTTATTCCACTTTTTGAATCACCCCAATTGGATCTTCTAGTCAAAACATATGCAAATTTCCAAAAAAAAAAACACACCTTTTAAAACCCTAATTTGGAGATTGTTCTACTAGTCGGCCTTTATTCTGTTGTAGCTCTGCAATTTCATCCCTTCTGAGTCTGAAATTTTTTCCTAAGGTAGATTCATGTGTCTTATTTCCAACCCCATAGGTTATACCAAGATTGGATTCTCCAAGGGGATTTTATGATTATTTTCCCAAGATGTGTTTATTTTTTCCCTTTCAAGAGAGTGAATTTGTACGGTCTGTCTCGTGTCATTGTATTCATTTCAGAACTTGAAATTTACACCATTAAAACTTCGGTCTGTACCCTAACCAATGTAATAGGTATCACTCAATTTGGATGTCTGTAGCTTCACATATAACAGTTTTCCCAAGAACACATGTTTTATACTAAAATATGGACTAGCCAAAAACCCTAACTTCCTCAGATAATAACTTTCAAAGTCCAAGGAATCAAGGGCTGAAATTTTTACACAAGATACTTCACTATTCCTTCTTCTTATTGTAAAAATTTCAGAACCTGAAACCAAGCCAATAAAATTTGGAGCGAAAATTCCAAGAAGACCTATTTCAAGCTAGTTTCAGAACTAGTCAAAAACCCTAACTTCCTTAGCCAAGAAGACCTGTTTTATACTGAAATATGGACCAGCCAAAAACCCTAATTTCCCCAGAGAATAAATTTCATATTCCAACGAATCAAGAGATGAAATTTTTACACAAGATACTTGACTATTCCTCCTTACTATAAAAATTTCAGAACCTGAAACCAAGCCAAAAACAATTTGGAGCAAAAAATCCAAGAAGACCTATTTTAGACTAGTTTCAGGACTAGTCAAAAACCCTAAATTGAACATAATGTATCTCAAAAAATATAGTGCACCGAGATATTAAATTTGGATCCAAGTTAGCTCTATATGTCTCCTCTACACCATATAAATTCCAGATCCCAAAACCTTCCAGAAAAAAGTTGTAGCAAAAATTCCAAGAAGAATTGTCTTGAAGAAGCCAATCCCGAGGATTGTCTAGCTCTGATACCAAATGCTAAGAACCAAATATCAAAATAGCATAAAAACCTCAGAATAAGTACTCCGTGCCTTGAAAAAGAGAGAAATTCAGATAATAAGCCTCTTTGAGGGGGCAACCTCCTTATACATCAAGAGAATTCACAATTACAAGATAATTCCAAATGAAAAGGTCTCCTTGGTATATATAGGAGAGTGGGAGGTACAATTACAACTAATGAAACCAAGAAGACATAAATAAAATAAAAATACTAATGTAATATTCCCCAATTAATGAGTAATGTGCCATGATTTAGGGCTTAACAATTAATTTGAAAAGGAAAAGGGATGGAAAGAGAGGTTTGGTGATATACACAAAATTAATTTAAAAAGGGATGGAAATAATGGTTTAAGAATAATTGAAAAGGGAAAGGTATAGAATGAGGGGTTTAAGAGGAATGATAAATGATAAGAGTAAAGGAAATTGTAAATGAAGAAGACGTTTGATTCATAAAATTTAGGGGGATTCATTTTATGTATTGAGATAAAATAAATAGATTAACATTCACAAGTAAATTATTTTTGTTTTGAAATTATAATAAATCTAAAAATCATTCAACCAAATACCTAAAAATATAATTAAAATGTTAATCTTTAATCCATACAAAACTAAGTAATGACAACTTTGCTTCGCTCACCTTGTATGGGTTTCTGCTAAAAACAAAAACTTGAAAGAAAGGCCCTAAACTTTCGAAGAATAATTGTGTGTACGCAATGCTTATATGTTAGAAGGTTGAAGATGACACTTCATATCTCACTTAGAAGCCTTATGTGAAGTCCTATACAACGAATATCTATGATGTTATTACTCCAAATTTGTTATTTATTTAATGTAGTAAATCCATGTTTTAAAGAAGGATTTGTTTACCTTGGCTTTGTTTTTATGGGAGATCATTATAAACCAAGTACAATCAAGACGGGCTTATGCTTCTACTTTGGCCATAAAAAATTTCAACTCTGAGGTGTCTTTCAGGACATGTGTGAGCATTTCTATTTTCTCAGAGATAATTCTGATTTCTTCCTTATGTGAGTCTGTCTCTTTTCTTACTTTGAGTAATTCTCTATGCAAGTCATCTATATTTTTTCCTATTAATTGAGCTTGGAAATTTGCATAGTTCAGAAGCTTTCATTAATCAGATACAAAATTAGATATTGTTGAAGATCTTATTGGAAAATAATATCTTTTATTTTTTAGATCATCAGAGTATTTTCTGAACAAAACTATTGGGAGGTTCCTTCCTCGAAGATAGGTTTCTTCTCCACTTGGAATTTTTTTTATGTTTCCTAGACCTTCTCTAGGAAGTGACAACATGAAAACATCAACACTAGGGACTTCTTATTTCAAAGATCTTCGGACTTGTAGATTATTATTTTTTTCTTGGCAAGTCGAGCATTCAAGATGTTTCCCTATATGCTTGTGTGAACTAGGCATACTAGATGAAGAGGATGTAGCAATCTAGTTACAGGTGTGTTTCATCTCAGATGCAAGACAATTTAGTTCTGGGAGTCTTAAGGACAAGGATCTGTGTATTGCAGACAAAGGAATTAGTTACTTTGTTTAGTCTTTTTCATGGGAAATTATTTGGGTTTTGAAGTTGTCATACTTATTTTCCCAAACAATAAAATATCCAATCCCAGTCCAGTCAAAAGTAACATGTTGAGCTTGCTTGGATTTGTCCTTTTCCATCGGGTTGTGCAAGAGTGAATTTTTTGGACATTTTTTTGTAAAGGAAGAAGAGTATCATTGCCAAAGAGAATTGCTAGGAGAGACTTGAGTTGGATGATCTGAGAATTTACTGACATGTCGAAGCCTGAAGGGAGAATATAAGATTTCAATAATTAATATATATAAGGATCAGAAAGTGAAACAGAATATTTCAAATAAACAGTAGAAAAAGCGAGGCCATTGGAGAGGGGTGCATAAAATCCACTGACCAAAGCATCAGATGATTATCATGTCTGATATCAATTAAACAGACCATGGAAGATACTAGAAGATATGGTTGGACTAAAGGGTTTAAGATAAGATAACAAGAAGTTCTTTGTGGCTGGAAGGGTAATTAATCTCTGCTCCTCAAAAGAACCTGAAGCATATGAGCATACAGTCTCAACTCCATTAATTTATTCAATTAGTACATCGGCCCATGTATTATTTGATGCATCTGTCTCTATGATATAATTTCATTCTACAGTGGTTAAAGACAATGGTGGAAGAGTTTGGACCTTGTCTTTAATTCTCCTAACAACTTCAGTCATTGCATTATTCCAGGATGGAGGATTCTTTTTCAATCTCTACTGCAGAATTAAAATGTCATTTGCATGTCCCTTGTAGAACAACCTAACATAAGTGAGGCTTCCTAAAAAACTCTACAACCGTGTTTTATCATGAGGAATGTTAGAAATTCTGTAAAATATTTCAAAATATGGTCTTGGAGAATTACATGGCCTTTTGTTATCTTGAAATCGAGAAATTCAATCTCAATTTTCCCAATTTCCATTTTGGTTTTGGATAAAACCAAACCATGTTTGAATACTAGATCATAAAACTGTTGCAAGTCTTTGAGGTGTTACTGTAGATTCTTGGAACATATAAGAATATCATCAATATAAATAATTAGCCATGAATACTCTCTAACTATGTCCTCCATCCTTTTTTGGAATTCACTAGGAGCATTTTTAAAACCAAAAGGCATTACCTTCCACTGGTAGTGGCCATGGGGAACAACAAAATAAATTTTATGTCTGTCCTATGGGACTATACCTATTTGATAGAATTCGTATTTTAAATCAAATTTACTAAACACAATCTTGCCTTTTATTCTCTGTAATAATGAGCTTTTATTTGGAAGAGGATACCTGATGTTCTGGATAACTTTGTTTAGCGGTTTGAAGTTGAGTATTGACCTTGGATTTCCTCTCTTCTGCTCAGAGTGCTAATTGACATAAAAACCTCTGCATGCCCATGTGCTCTTGGATGGCTCTATCAACCCTTTCTGTAAGAGATCGTTAATCTCCTACTAGCAAATATGAATTTATGTTGGACTCATCAAGGATGTTGATGTCTTTTGTGGAGTAATTTTTACTAAAGGATCATAGGGAAGAGATACAAAATATTTATCCTTGTGTTATAAGGCATTAGGAGACTTTGAAGTGCAGTCTCTTATGATTTTCTCTGAAATTTATTTCAACATTTTTTCTCCATGTATCTGTGCATAATAGATACTTCTTTCCATCTTGTGTAATTCTATTGATGACAGGGCTTGTTCAAAGACCTCTTGTTGTTATTTTTCCCTACTTATAGATCTTCCTTCAATAAACATAGGAGTTTGGATATTTGTCACATTTAAATATAATTCAAACATCTTCTCTTTCTTATGCATTTTCATGGGATATATAGGTTCAAGGAATTTTCCACCTAACACACAATCATCATTAACCTAGTTCACAGAGTGGAACAAAAGATTGAAAGACTGCTTACCAAATTTTAATGGGAAGTTTTCTACCTGGCCTTGTATGGGTACTTTTGAACCATCTATGGATTTTCTTGTCATGGTTGGCCTTTCCCAATAGAATTTTGGAATCACATTCCTTCTCAGCAAATTTAACTAACAACTAGAATCAACTAAACAATCTACCTCATATGGTTTTTCCTCAGGCGGACAAAATGTGACCCTCATATAGAACTTAGTTCCTCCAAATGACAGTAATGTAGGGCTTGGCTTGGGATATTTTGGAGAACTAGGCTTTGAATCTTCTTTTTCAGAAGAGCTAGAAGATTCTTTAGAATCATCAGACTTTTCTATCTTCTTTTTCCCATATTGCTTT